>CM046817.1:16506874-16803820 GCA_025617385.1 Murraya koenigii | reverse complement strand
AGTAGAATCCATTCTAGAAGTCTCGTGTTCAAGTTTTAGATGCATGAGAAAGACTACAATCAACTGGCTAAGAATTGGTTTTACTACCCTTCAACCTCGGGGACTTACGACCAAATGCTACCGCAAGACCTCGAGGTAACACTCACCTCTCCCGCAAGTGCTCAACCTTTACATGCACGCCTAACCTAGACGCCTAAACTATACAACACTATCCTCCCTTGGCTCGATACCAGAGAAAAAAATATATATATATATATATATATATATATATATATATATATATATATATATATATTTTATAGAATATCATTTTTTCTCTTGCTAGCTATCCCATCAATACCTCAAATCATCTTTCAGGCATATTCGATACGCAATATCTTAAAATTAGATGCCCAATATCTTAAAGTTTTGTACGCTTTCCATATCGTATTTTTACACTTCCATACAAAATTTATTAAAATTTGGTGCTTAATTTTGATATTAGATGTCTGTGTATACTTGATTGTCTACTTCTAAATACTATACAGAATTCAAAATTTTTGCTGTCTACTTATTTATTAATCTGTCAAAAAAAATAATGTAGGAGTGCATAAATAATAGTCATTTTAAAAAAGAAGATAGAAATGATAAAGTTAAAAAAAATTTTCTTAAGATTAATAATAGATAGAGGAAGAATAGAATAGTTTATAGTAAAATTATAATGTGAAATTGCACATACATAATGTGTTTCAATTTTTTGCAAATACGCAAAGATAAGTTCATTTTTTTTGTATTTATTCCTTAAGGATCATGGTAAGAGAAAAGAGGAGAAAAAAAAAATGAAAAAGGCACTTAAATTTGAGAATCAATGGGAGAATTCAAAGGAAAATTAGATCGATTTTATTTCCTTTTGGTTCTCTTTACAATAAAAGGAATGGACTAGACTTACTACACCTGTCCTATAATATTCAGTTTGAGTCAATATGGATGGAATCTATATCATCTACTTCTGACCTAGTTTAAAAAGCATAAAGCAGAAGTAAAAAAAATAAAAATTGACAACTAAACTCCAATAATTTAAAATAGACATCTAAAACCCTATCATCAGTAAATTTATTTATTTGAATGAAGTTACTAGTATTATATAATATTGTATGATAATGTCCACTTAAGATTAATGTATATATAATGTCTTTGTCTTCATTTAAATAGAAGATTATACATCCTAACGAAAGAGGATATGAATGATCATATATATATAGATGAAACAATAAGAGTTTAACTATCAATATTTAAAAAGAACTATCTCTTAATTAAAATTTTTAAAATACATTGTCTTATAGATATATTACTGTCACATAAATGAGTAGAAGAGAATGTCCTTACAGCCTATCCCATCCGATTAATTATGTTATTATCATGTACAATTATTATCAAGTGTGGATGTCCGTAACTTATAAAGTTCGAATTTAAACTATAGACAATTATCTACAATGTTTACATATTGTTAGCATCACGCATTCAAGACTAAATTATTTTACATTTTTACTTAGCCTGATTTAAAATAATGCTAAACAAAAATAGTTAGATATAGATAGATATCATATCAAGGCATAGCCACAGGGTCTCTATCATAGAGAAAGGAGAGATGAGAAGTTGACGTGAGAGGAGGATAGCAAGCCATGCCAAAGAAGGCCTCCACAAAATGCCCTCCATTATCATAATTAAAGAGATTCCCTCGAGAAGCGTGTGCTCCTCTCATGCCAGGTGGGCCCCCGCACCCCCGCCATGCTGGTTGGTCCCACATTTATTTTAATGAAATGACTCAACCGCCACCGCACTTGCATTGCCTCTCCCCCCGCCTATAAATGGCAGCTTGTTCGCAGGTAATGAACATATCGTCACAGCAAGCAAAAGCAAATTTCATACAATCTAAAGCTTTTATTTCCAGCTTTAAGCTCAAGTTCTAAGCTCAATCAACATGTCGGACCCCTGCGCCAACTGCGACTGCTCTGACAAGAGCCAGTGTCCGTAAGTATAACGGAATTCATTTATCATTCAAGTGATATTGTGGTTTTGTTCATATCTTTGCATGGTTGTGGAGCTCATATCATATACTGTTCGGAGCTTGAGGCAACCTTTTACTACTAAGCACATGAACTATTTATTTTATGCACTTGCAGGAAGAAGGGAAGCAGCTATGTTGCTGACTTCGTCGAGACTGACGAGAGGTACTTACTCTAATAACTCAAAAGGCACATCAAGAAACTAAACAAATTAACTCTAGACTAGACATGACTTCAAGGCTAAGTTATATAACTTGATATTAAAGTCAATAGATATACCCTGTGATTTCTTCTCTCTTTCGGGGTGTTCTATTTTTGGCCTTGGTTGATGGTCATATTTTTATGTGTACGCAGCTTTGTCAGCACCTTTGTTGTCATGGAAGTTCAGGCTGCTGAGATTGATGGCAACTGCAAGTGCGGCCCCAGCTGCGCCTGTGTGAACTGCACTTGTGGCAGTCACTAATAACACTCAGCAACAAATAAAAGTTACAAGTGTGCCTAAATATTGTGGGGGGTTAAAAATAATGTAAGTGTGATAAAACAATTTGCATGATGTTCTACTACTAGTGTGTGGAGTGAAGTGGGTGTTGCGTCACTCGATCACTCGTAATGTTTGTGTTTCCTTCTCATAATCATGTAATATGGCCATGGCCATGACTGTGGCCTTGTGTGGTTTAATTTTAATGTATTATTGTTAGTATACACCCAACTCTCCCTATCTTTTCCAGCATTTACTTCATTTGTACAGAAGCCTTTTCCCCTATTTTTCTTCCAATCTCGAAAGCGGGAGGAGAGTTTTGTTAACATACTGTAGTATGCACGTAAGGATTCATACCCTTGAATATCAACACAGAACCAAATTTGTAGCTCAATTGATGTAGTTCACAGGAATACTAAGGAGTTATATCGACCCGAGCAGCAAGAGCAAAATTCAGATATATGTAAATCACGATTAACTAATCTTGCTTCAAAATAATTGATACCTTGAGAAAATAAAAAATAACAAAATGGAAAACTCACTTTCTCAGAAATATTTTGTTTTTAGAATTTTTTTTTTCTCTTCTACTAATTATTCTAGATTATGTCAGTTACACAAATCTTTCATACAAAAGCTGCAACTATGTCTTTAAGTTACATTTAGAGACACAAAGACCCTAACCCAGCAAAAATTAAACTTTGAATATCCATGAGAAGCAGACGTTTCAATATACTACTACATTCATTTTTCCCAAAACTGCTTGTAGCTGATTATATTTTCTGGACAAGGGCATTTGATCAATTTGATTTAACTTCTTCTTTCTTCTTTGGGTTGCTTCAAGAAAATAAGCAGTTCATTATCTGTTTCACTTCACAAATAAAATAGATTAATTTTTCACAACCAACCTCAACTTATCCTTGATAAATACATCTAATGTTTAAGGTGACCATCTCACTTCTCATCTATTCGGATGAAACAAAAAGAACAAGTAATATCTAAACCTATTTTAGTCATTGTCACTTTAAAAAATTCTTAAGGTAATAAAATCAAATCAAAAAGTACAAGGATGGCAATCAAAAGCCAAGGAAATATGTTCTTCCCTGCTTATTTCTCTTTAAGTTTATAATCACCTGTTATATGATAATTTGAAATTTAATGTCAGTATGTCCAAGTGGGTTGTAATCATAAACTCAACTATCTCCAACAATCTCAAACATTAAAACCCTCAGCACGGAGGCACTTACGATGAGCCTCAATCCATTTTGCACATGCCTCTTCACCGTGCTGCACTATACATTCATCTCTCAGCTTCTTAGTCTCGGGGCAAGCACAGCAGATCTTCTTCTTTGGCTTTGATTCTGTACCAGATTTTGTCACTTCCAAGCCTTGGTTTGGCTGTGATCCCGGCAAAGCCAAGGTAGATGAAGCATCTTGCAGAGGCAGTCCACCCATTGTCACAAATCTTTCAAGAATTCAAGATGCCGAGAAAAATGATGCTGAAGGGCAAACAGAAAAAAAGGACATCAAATTCAAAGCAGAAATAAACTTGAGACGCTGATGAATGACATAAGTTTAGTATTCAGCCAAATGAATGAAAAACCATGATTCAGATAAATAACTACAAGTTTGCAATATAAGGCATCGCTATTTAGCATCCAGTACATTGTAGTTTTAGTTTGTATTCATTATCCACATAGCAAGCACATAATTATGAACTCGTGAAACATAATGACATATGCCCAATCACTCCTACATACATCAATCCTCTCATTGTAATTTTTCTGTCCCTCTTTCCCAAGTCTTATACAGGCCTTGTCCACATAACTCTTATGCTATTGATATCTCAAAATCTTTCATTTGCCAATAATCTAATTCATAAAAGAATGTGAACGAATAAGCAATGCCGAGAATGCATACTTCATCAAGTAAAATGATCTAATAAATCAACTTTATTAAGGAAAAATAAAAAGTATATAGCAAAACATAGAATCTTCAAAGGAATGAACTGAAAGAACCAGTAATTGTTCTTTTTCTCAATTTTTCTATTTCACCACTTCAGAATTAGAAATTGAAGATTTGTCACTTAATATGAAAAAGAAAAAGATGAAATAATCTATTCCATAGTCAAAATCACAAGAAAATATGCCCCTATTCCAAAGTCAAAGCAACATCTTAACAAATGTAATTGCGGCTGAACAAACAAAACTAAAGGCTCATACGAGAGCTCAAACATTTCCTGGAAACCATTTGCTCATGACTCATTGATGCACAAAGAAAAAATTAAGAATACAAAGTGATAAATTAAGAAAAGACTCCAACAAGGGCTTGAATCTTTTCCAGACACCATTTGCTCTTATAATTCTACTAATTTGTTAGTGAAGCAGCCAGACCGGGCAACTTGACAACAGCAACTTAATCTTAATCAAACTGCTCATGCATCAATAAAACATCATGCCTAAACCAACTAATAATAAATTTAAAACCAACATATATAGAACATTTAAAATTTAACTTTAAAAAATAATTTTTTTTTGGCAATGACTCATTTAAGATTTTCATCAAACAGTTGGTGAACTCTAGTAAATTTCCAAATAATCGAACCCAAAATCCAAAAATACACAAATAATCACCCACAAACCCACAAATGCAAAAATAATCAAACACAAAACCACACACCAATAAGCCTTAACACGGGTATAAACTATTCAGTAACAATATGTAAACATGGGCATCATTCACTTCGTATTTCAGAAACAAATTTATATTTTTTAGAGAAAATTTAATTTAAAAAAATCGAAATACGTAAAAAGAAGGCAATAGAAAGAGTCTCACAGTTGAATTTCTCCAGAAGAAGCTGTGGCTGAAGAAAAGTTTTCGTTTGAAACTGGAAAACCAAATGAAGAGAAGAATATTTAATATATCTAACGGCGGCAGATCGGGTCGGGTCGGAGTAGATCGGGTCTTTAAAGATTCATTTTTTCTATTCGGCCTTCTTGGCCCATGCAGACCAATTGAAGAACAATGCCTTTTAATATTTTAATTAAAGATGACAAAATTTAAGTTCAAAGTAAAACAGTATATATATCTTCAACAGATTGATAACCACTTGACCAAAAAAAGTACTTTAAATTGTGTGTGATCATTGATTACATTGGCATCAACATTTTTTTTTAATTCTTATAATGGATATTGGATTTACTCCTATATTTTTGTCCAATTTCTAATTTTAATTATTAAAAAAAGATTTAAGACAAAATTGAAACTTTTAATGAAATCAATAGCGTTGTTCGGATATTCTGAACATTTTTCATTATGTTTTCTGCAAAAAAAAAAAACAAAAAAAAAAGTACAAAATGGGAGCTTTTTAGTGAGGCAGTGCTCCTCAAGTATTAAGTATTGAGCTGCAAATGCTGGGGACCATTTTGCAAAGCCTAAACTTCATGGGGGCAAAAGGAGAAAGCTTACAAGTTAAACACATTTACAGATACTCGGTGCAATGCCAGTTGGAGCAATAATGTCCATTTTTCACTTTGATGCTGTAAGAAGGGAATAATAAAAATTGAATGAATCCCTCTGCTTTGGAGAAAAGATTGCAATAACATATTCATCTGTGCAAAGTGAAACTGCTGGAGTGGAGAATGATTATTGATTAACACAAAAGCAAGCCAATTTATAAATATAGTCAGAGAAAAGCAGCAGCATATAAAATTTACAGGAAGTTTCATGAAATCAAAAAAGGCCTAAAGTAGCACCTTTACATCATGTGCAGAACAAGAACATAAAACATAAGCCCGAATCCAGATCCACATTTTCTTACACTTCAAGGATGTTCTAGATACAGAATAGGATTTATGCACCACCCGGATTCCAGCCTGTAAATTGACTCGAAAAAACACAAAATTTACTTCTAATCTAAGATTGTTTCCACAACCTACAACAGAATGCAAGATATTGTTTCCACAATCTACAACAGAATGCAGGATACCCCATTTTGGCAAAACCCATAGTTAAAAACCAATTTCAATCAATCTTCAACCAGCAAAGTTTGCAATTCAGTTTTAACTAATCATACTTCTCCCTCCACGAATACACAAGAAAGAACACCCAAGAAAGAGCCAATACAATATCTCCAACAACCTGCCTGAGACAATCATGAGCAAGATCATCAAGCTTTCTCTCAATGTAGACCCTCCAAACGGCTACTGAAACATGAAGCAGAACGCACCCCTTGGCAAAGAAGCTTTGAAACTTTTGATCCTTAACAAATGCAACCATAAACAAAAGGCACCCAATGGCAAACAACAGCAGCCCCGAAAATGACTCAGAGATTTGGATCAAGAGTTGATCATGAGGTGTCGAACCTTGAAGCTTGCTTGCAACGTCCATGCCATGGCCAAAGACATAAATATCCTTGGTGTAAAACATCATCAAAGCTCCACACGTTAGAGCTATAATTGAATGTAGAATGCATATCAAAAAGAACCCAGCTGAGCCCATCGAACAAATCAAAATTTGAGAGCTTTTTAACTCAAATCAGCAACATCACTTCACAGGAGTCTTCAAGATCATAACTTCTTCAAAGCCAGATGATACACAGAACCCAGATAGAACAAGACAAGAAAAATCCCCAAATTGAAACCCTAAGTCAAAGGAACCCACCGGATGAACCAAATCGACCAATCAGATGCCTCCAACAACTCACAGAATCCAAACAACAGAACCTTTAAAGTGTTAAACCTCTAACAGAACAAAGAGATCCAAGAAAGTACTAAAGCTGAGACATTGAAAGGAGATGAAACTGAAATGGGTATTTAAGCACAAAGGCTTTGCAACTTGCATTAATTATACGGTTTATAATACTAAAAAAATAATTTTTGATGGGGATTTGAATTTGGGTTGTCGGGGTGACATATTATTTGCCTCAATTGGAATGAAAATTAGATAATTTTAGATCCCTCACATCCATACCTCACCCATGCACAAAACGCCATCGCTTTTCTGGTTGCTTGCTCGCTCGCTCTGCAAAGCAAATCAGCATTTTGTGGGGTCTTAGGGGCCTACATTAATATTTTTTAAACAGGTTTTAATGATGATAATCTTCTAGGATAATCTTGTTTTTCTGGATTCGGAATCACGTTTGGAAATTTTTAATTAATACTGACAATTTTATGTGATTTACTTAATCAAATTTTAACAAATATATGTCATTTATTCATTTTGATCTTATGTTTAATAACACTAATGTGAACGGTAAAATTGATAAGTGGTATTAACCATTTCTCATGATTAGAGTAATAATAACGGATTTATAAGTGCTAATTTTTTTAAAAAGATATAATTAATAATTTTTTTAATAAAATTATAAAAATTAATCAAATCTTAATTATATATTAAAATATATAACTCAATTCGGCATGAAATCAAATGCAACGGTAATAACAACATATCAAAAAAGAAAAAAAACCACAAATCGATAAAGATCTCCGATGCCTTTAGCCTTCATATTTACAAAAATTTTCACATTGCTTTTGACTTTTGGAATTCTCTAATTAGATGGAGTCTTATCGTAATATCCTACTGATAAAATTTTTAAAAAATTTAGAACAAATAAGGTGTCGAATTTTCAATTTACTACCGAGTGATCCCCCGACAGTGTAAATAATCAAAGGTTAGTGATAACCAATGATCTGTTAACAAAATGAACTAGTATACGCTGCTTTCTATGAAAGTTGAAATCTGAGTCTCCGACTCAAATCATCTATTGGGCCATGAGAGGGGTAATGGGCTGTGGTATTGACCTGCGATTGAATCTGATAGTCTTCCATCAAAGCTTTTAACACCCTCTAAAATTCTAATAACACCATTTTAAATATTATTTTATAAAACACTGAGAGTTTAATTAATAAAATATAATTTATATATTAAAATTAACCATCTTTCAATAAAATTTTTTTAAAAATTTTTTTAAAAATTACATACAAATATTAAGTTATTAAATTTTTTTTTTATTGTATCATTTCTATCTTCATAACTTTAGAACTCTTACAATTTCTCAAAATTTATATTTTTCAATTAAAATTAAATATAAATTATAAAATGGGGTATGTAAAAAGTTCATTAACAGAATAAGGTATCTAAGTGTTTAATTGAATTTTCATTTAAAATAAAAAATGAATTAATTTATGTTAAGTTATTTAAGTCATTTTAATTAATTACAAGAAATTTTGAAGGGTGTCAAAAGGCTTGCTCATAGTCTTATTTGATAGTCTTCTACCAAGACTTTTAAGCTATAATTATGGTAGGATAAAAACTATACATGCAAAAAAAAAAAAAAACTTATGACTGTATGTTAAATAATTATATTTTTACTAATTTATAGAATGGAAGATAGAAATATTGAGTCACATCTTAAAGGGATGTCGCTTCACTGTCTTAGTCCACCTATGGAGATTGAACAAAGTTTTTAATGTTTTCAATTTTGGCTTTTTATAAACCTTTTAGCAAATAAATTTTGTTTGAGTTAGATTTATTTTCTTTTATAATTTTCAAAAGACCTTTAATTCATTTATGTCCTCTTCATTTCGTTTCATTTAAGTCATGGAATGAAACACATTTTGTTCCAATTGCATTCTTTTTAGCATGCGCATTTAATTATTTCCTCTACTGTGTCTACCGCTTTACTTCATAATTTTGAATTGATCACTACTCTCAAGCCCTTTGAGCTGAATAATTGTCATATCATCTATGATCTCCACCATTAAAAGAGGCTATAATTTATGTTAAAAATTTTGTGTCAAATATTCCGTTAAAAAATAGGACTGTCAAACGTATCCCATTATAATTTATTTTTGAAATTGGAATTGAAGTGTTTTACTCTTAATTCATTGTTTTTATGAGATAAAACCATTAGATATCAAATGTAAAGTAGTAAATATGTGGGTAAATGTTTATGAAGTAGTTTTATTTATAAGTGTATATTGGGAATCCACCATTTATGTGCTTAGCTTCTCCTCTTTATAATTTTGTGTATATGCGGTCAAGCACTTTAATTATAATTTCACAAAATATTTTTAAAATAAAATAAAATGAACATTCAAACCCATTTACTTTTAAATTTGGTATTCTATAACTAAATTATCTCTACACTACTTTTGATTTTATTATATACATCAGAATTTAATGAAACAAATAAATCTCAAAATTTAATATGTTAATTTTTTATAATTATAATTTTTAAATGATAATTTTTGTAATTATTGATTTTTTATTATTAAAAGCTGGTTCAGATTGTTATTATTTTGGTAATTAATTTAAAAAATTTGATAATTGACTATATATATATGATTGTATGACTAATAATATTTTATAATTTTGAGATAACTATAAAAAAATATATTTGAGATGGGTATTATGCATTTTTTAGGTCAAAAGAATTTTTTAAAAAATAATATTTTATCAATTAATTAAATTATGGTTATTATGATTTTTTAAATTTTTAATTTATAAAATGTAATGGTCTTTTAATTTATTTAAAGGTAAAATTATTATTTTATTTAAATTCTTAGTGTCAAAGTAGTTGATTGATATAAGTTTAGAAATAAAAATAGTGCAGAAATAATTAATACATACATACATATATGTATATATGTATGTTTGTACAGTAATAATAGAGTTACAAACACTTTGTACAACATAAATATATACAAACTAATGTGACATGGGGATTAGTTATATAAAAATATTATGAGCTTATATAATTTAAAAATAATAATTATTATCACTTCTCAATTAATTTATTTATGTCATATTAGTTTACACATACTAATTTATATAAAACAGTTTGTATCTCTATTATTATTGTATACATATATAGAGTTATACAGAGGATAAAATTCAACTGTAGTTCACTGTCATCACTTTTATACGCTAGTTGAACAGAAAAATTTGCTACTACCTATTTCGATACTTTTCAATTGATTTCACGACAAATTTATACATTTAACATGTATAAAAAGTAGATTAAGTTAAAAAAAAAGGAAAGAAGAAGACGAAGAAGAAGCCGAAGAACGTTCCCAAACACTCTAGAAGGACCCAATTGGGTCTTATTTCCAGCAGCTGGGCTGCCAAAATATACTGTTAGGGTGTTTGGTAAAACCTTATCCACAGCCCAGCTAGTGATTTTTTTATTTAATATAATTTATCAGCTTTTTTTTTTAAACAAATTTAGTCTTTATCCCATACAGTAGCTATAGATAAAAATGCACAACATATCACTACCAAACACGCCTAAAGTTGGCCTGCTAGCCTAACCAAACGTAAGTTGGGTTCATTTAGCTCTGGTGTAAAATTTAAGTTCAAATTTGATGTCCTCGTTTCACTTTTGAATTGCTAATTATTTATGGATAACTTATCCAATGATAATATTTTATCCAAAATTTATTATGTAAGCAATCATAACATTGTTAGACTGTATTAGAAAAAGAAATTCATCACACATAAAGTAATAACACATAATAATTGGAACTCAATTATTAGGTTGAGATCCATATTTTTGGGAAATTTACAAAAATAGCCAAAAAAATTTTACAAATATCCAAAATAACCAATTAAACTTTTTCTATCATATGTAGCCATATATTTATCAGTATAGACTTAAATACCCTCGGATCTATAAACAAAATCAACAAATCTCACACATTCTCAACCAACAATTTTCAAAATCCAAAGACATCATAATCTCTAAAACTCACCCACTAATCATCAACTCATCAACTTGCAAGCAAAAGTTGAGGTTAGTATTTATTTACACTTATTTTTCGATTAATCAAATTTATGAGTTATTTTGATTATACGAGCTTAGAGACGAACCCGGAAAGCGTGCGACAGTGCATCGTCGCGACGGAGACAAGTGCTCGCCGCACGTGAATAGGTTCTGTCCAACCGTGGACGAGCACTGCCTCCGTGCGGCGACAGCACTGCCTCCCGCGCGACGAGCACTGCCTCCCGTGGCGACGAGCACTGTCTCCGTGGGACGAGCACTGTCTCCGCGTGCGACAGCGCCTGTCGCACGGTGACAGTCTCGTCCAACCGTGAGACAGCACTGTCGCGACGGAGACAGATGCTCGTCCCACGGCTGGACGTAACCTATTACCGCGGCGACAGCACTGTCCCACGAGCGACGTGTGCACCGCCGCACGCTTTCCGGGTTCGTCTCAAGCTCGTATTAACTCAAAATAACTCATAAATTTTGATTAATCGAAAAATAGAAGGAATTGACAGACGGTCGTGTTGATGTGTTCTCGTGCAAGGAACACTGACATAACAAAAAAAATGTAAGACCATTGCCACGTAATCGTAATTAGCTGCCTATTATCATTAGTAGCGTCTTATGTATTCAAGGAATATATTATATGATATATTTTAAACTCTTATGGTTATTATATATTCGACATGTTAAACTATCTTTTTCCAAATGATTATTCATAATAAATGTTGGACAATTGTCGAACCCAAAATAAAATTAATCGCACTATATTTACAATCTGCTCAAATATATAATTTACAATCTAATATCGTTATTAAATATGTCAACTGGCAATCTTCTTCCTAAAGTATTGTCCATGACTCATCGTCAAAATTAAATCGTACTTTGAACATTAAACATATCTTTCCGAATAATCTTAATTGTTGTTTCGTTAACTTCCTCTTGATAGCATCCATCACATTCCCAAATTTTGAGGTATTTGTCATACGCCTGTGGAAGTGTTTCGCTTCCGAATCTTCATCGTGCTCGGTTTTATGGCCATTACGATCGCAAAAATAAATTTATAATTAGTTAATCCGATAATTAAAAAAATAAAAAAATCAAGATTATTAAAAAATATCACAGCACTCGTCACGCATGACAGTGCCTGTCGCAGCTGTCACATGCACATGGCGCTAGCGACAGCGCCTATCAGCATGCTGGCGGGCGACAGCGCCATCACAGCAGCGGGCGCGCGACAAGCGTCCATCAGCGCGCTGGCGCGGCGCGTGACAAGCGCCCATCAGCGCTGCGTGGCGCTGACAAGGCGCCCATCAGCAGCGCTGCAGCGACAGTGCCTCGTCGCGCGATTGACAGCCTGTCGACAGTATTTTCTACCTATTCCTTCCGTGATTTCTACTCTTATTGCACCTATACTCCACCTTACAATCACACCATGAACACTTTAATCTTGCAATACACCATCAAGTATTTAATATAGTCTAAGGGACATTTTATCGAGCACTTGGCGTACTCACTCTTTAAATCTAAATTTCACTTAACAATTTCCAATATTTATTGCCAATCAATCCTAAGCTTATCTATATGCATCAATACATTGATTTATCACCAATCAAACTTATCAAAATAGAAAAAATTAAAATTTACTGAAGTGAAACTTACCGAAAATTATAAAATGGAGGATGATAGAAACCCACGGAGTTGAGTTCATCGTCAAAAATCCGCTCAAAGTCGCCGGAGATAGCCAATCGCCGTTCGGAGGTCACCGGAGAAAGCTAAGGGAAGATTGGTTTTGAGAGAGAAATGGGTATTATGGGGAAAAAAAAATAAATGGCTAAGGATGATAGAAAAAGTTTAATTGGTTATTTTGGATATTTGTAAAATTTTTTGTTAATTTGTAAATTTCCATATTTTTTTAAAAAATAATAACTACAGTAAAATTTTCTTATAGTTTTAATTCGTTATCCTTAGTGTAAGTGGTATTTTATTAATAAAACATATCAAATCTAATGTGTAGATATTAGTAAAAGAGATAAATATAATTTCAAAAAATTAGTATGTATACATATATTGTACTTATTTGATCTAAGATTGTGAACTTATTAAAGTATAAAAAATTATACTATTAAATCATATGGTCTAGTAGCTTTCATAATTATTACACTTTTAAGCCACACGATTTAATAGTTTTCTTAGGTTTTAACAAAATTTAATATCCTTGATTGAAACATTTCTAATATATATAATTATTTTTAGATGCAGGAGCTCTCATTTTTTTTCTTAATACACACCCACTAATAGGCCATATGATTTAATAGAGTTATTTTTATATACACTATAAAAATGTGTAGTTTGTAGCATTTTGCACTGACTTTATTAAATCGAATGGCTTAACTGTATTTTCACATGAAGAAAATGAGGACGCATGGGGCCAACATATTTTGATATCAACTACTACAAAGATCAAGATGTTTCACGTAGCAGAAAGCAAGTAAGACCTCTTATTGATGGTTATCATTAGGGTTGGTAAAAAAGTTCGGGTTGGTCCGGCCTGGGTCTGCGTGGGCTTTAAGCTCGGCCCGCGTATTAAACTTTTGGACATGGGCTCAGAAATCTAAAGCCCGCTATGAATGGGCCTAGATAAAGGCTTTTATAAAAAGCCCAGGCCTAAGCTCAAGCTTTAATTTATAAATATATATATATATATATATATATATATATATATATATATATATAAAATTAAATTATATTAAATTAGATTGAATTATATATAATATTATCTTTTATTTGGTGTAATATTGAATAGGATCACATAAAATTTAATTTAATAAATTAAAAATAATTCTTTAAATAGTTCAATTATTTTTAAATTATACTACTAATTGTTGAATTTAATAAATAATATGAAATAATATTATGATGAATTAATTGATAAATTTTTATGCTTAATATTATTTAATGGTTTATACAAATTATTGAATAAAAATTTATTATTGGATTAGTTTGTTTTCAATATTAACATTTGTGGGTTATTGTGTTGTATTGTTAATATTAGGTAATCATGTATAATTTAAGTTTTTTTAGTTTATAGTATTATTAAAAATTTATTTTAAAAAATTAATAAAAGCTCAAGCCCAGCCCAAGCCTAACCCAGGCCAAGCCTGCTCAATATGAACGGGCTTTTTCAGGGCTTGGGCTTACAAAAGCCCAGCCCAAGCCCGCAAATTGCCCACCCTAGTTATCATGAAATTGTATCTATGATTTTGTATTAAATTAATTAAAAATAAATAAAATCTAATTAAATGTTTTGATATTAGTTTTCATTTAACTCTAAATTATATAAAAATTATTTTTGTTTAAGGAAAAATTTGAATGCTGAAATGGAATAATAACTTAATGACATGTGGCTAAAAAAAGTCAACTAAATCAAAGTCAGTCCATTTGACCAAATGGTAGTATAGCTCACAAATGTCAGAACTCAGAAGATAAGCTCATTAGGGAAAAACATACTTTCAGTAAATATGTTCAACACCAAAGGGTATTATCGAAACTTAAATTTATACACACCATCATGAAAAAATAAAATAAAATATCTCCTTTTGGGGCTAAAAAAAGAGAGCCAATACGAGTAAAGATTCTTTGAGCAAAGTAATAAGAGAGAATCACATCAGTTATCCTTTACTACTACCTAAAAAGCAATAGGACCACAATACCGAGGGCTTACCAATTGGCTATAGATGTTAAAAGTAGGGTAAATATTTTCTTATCTTCCAAGCTTATAGATGTCACCATCAAAAGAAAAAAAAAATAAAAATGCTAAAATAACCTCACTTATGGATGGCAAACCAATAAAAATTTATTAGATATCCAAAATTACTAAAGTACCTTAAGAAAATTCTAATATAAAGTTCAAGATTTCTCCAAAATAGTAACTCTCCTTCCTCATTCAAAAACCAGACTTGTCTTCTTCTTCTAAAAACAAAAATATCATCTTTAAAGCTTTAAGGCTTATTAAACCTTGAGGTCATTGTTTTATTTTTTAAAATCTTACATGAAAGGGGGATATTTCTCTCTTTTTACTTTATCTAACTCTTAGAAACCTCTTTCCTCAATTTGATTTCTTGAGAGGCTACTTTATCTTTTTCTTTTTTTCATTTCTAAGGTTCTTCTTCCTCCATTTTTAAACTTTCATTAAAGATCTATACCACCTCACTTTTCAAAGAAGCTTTTCCCGTACTCTTCTATTAGAAAACTCTTTAATCTACGTAAGACTTATATTTCCCTCATGTTATTATTTACTAAAAATAACATTTAGTAAGACTTTGTTCATATTGTATTGAAAATCATGTAATACTTTACGTATATAGTGAATTAGAGATTATTGCTCCTTGGATGTCGACATAAAGGTCAAACCAGCAAAATCTTGTGTGTTTTTATCGTTTATTTATGTTTTCTTCTTATTATGATAGTTTTGATGTGCAAGTCATATTTTATATATGAGCTTACTTAAGTTATACCCTGAGCTTTACTGAGCTTCAGTTCGCAGATATGTTGTCAAGAGTTATCCTCGAGTTCATCAAAGCTATTCCATTGGCCCTCTTGAACTCTTCATATCAACTTATGTAAAATGTTATTTTAAGATTTTTTTTTTATTTTAATTAGAGTCAGTTTTTTATTATTTTTTATTTTATGTTTTTATCATTTATTTATGTTTTCTTCTTATTATGATGGTTTTGATGCGCATGTCACATTTTATATATGAGTTTACTTAAGTTATACCTTGAGCTTTACTGAGCTTCATTTCGCAGATAAATTGTCAAAAGTTATCCCCGAGTTCATCAAAGCTATTCCATGAGCCCTCTTGAACTATTCATATCAACTGATGTAAAACGTTATTTTAGGATTTTTTTAATTTTAATTAGAGTCATCTTTTATTTTAATTAAAGTTCAATATGGTATTTGTTTTAGTCTTTTATTTCTATTAGTCTTTTAATTAAAGTTCAATATGGTATTGTTATTATTTTCATAATTTTAAATTCAATTATTCAATAAAAACGTCTCTTTTATAATTTTATATGGGATTATCTATTAAAATATCTTTTATAGAGTCGTTTGAATTAGAGCTTCATAAAAACTCGCTTAACGTGTTATTCAAAAATCTCATTGAGTCATTTGGATTAGAACATGTCTAATTATACTTTGATTAAAGCATAACCTAATTGCGTTGGCTTGACCTAGTATTTGAATGATATCTAGTTTTCTCTACCTTATCAATTCTGCTTTTGCTACCCCGCTTTGTCATCAACTCTCTAAATTAACTCTATAATTCCAAACTCATATTACTTTCCAAATCACCTCAGCTCACCTCTCAAATTACCTCAACTATATCACTTGCTCTAAATAGTAGAAATACACACCTAAATCTTTATTAGCCCAATCTCACCCTAAATATAAATTTTATTTGTTTAAATAAAATTTGACTTAGATCCGATAAGAGCGACTACTTAATGGTTCAGACAAGATCCTAATAAAAATTCAACTAAAACATATTTTAATAATAATATAACTATATGTAAATTTAAAATAATACTATAATTTATAAATAATACTATACTTTAATGTTTGGGTTTAACAAATAAATTGCAATATTTATGAAATACATAATTAAAATTATTATAATAAATAAAAATTATTTAAATTAAGCATTCTATCATGTGAATAATTTAGGATATATTTTAACATTAAAAAAGTAACTCCAAGGACATGTTTTTGTCACTGTTTAGTATGGTGGGCCCACACTTACTTTTCCCAACTTAATTTTTTGATACGAAATATGAGATTAATATTATTTATACTAAAATAATCTAATCCTATGACATTTAATTGTAACCAAATTCTTTGGGCTTGCCCACCCCCCTCCCCTTTAAAAAAAAAAAAAAAAACTGTAACCAAACGTGCCCTACTTGTATGATCATTATGGTGCAATAGTGATTAGTATTATTTGTACTAAAATAATCTAATCCTATGACATTTAACTGTGACCAAATGTATAATTTTATGATCATTATGGTGCAATAGTTGAATTCTACCACCACTTTTACCTTTTGAGGGTGCTTGGCACTCTTCATTACATGATATTGCATTGTTATTTGTGCAGCAAGTGACTACATTAGCTAAACCCGACATTTAGTGGGGTTTAATGGGCAATAATTTCTTCTTCCAAACATCCAATTATTCCTTGAACGCCAAATAGTGTAGGCAATCACCATAAAAAGGCAAAAATACTATAGACCAGGCCTACTCCTTGAAACTTGAGGAATTTCCCATAAAACACCAAAAAGAGAGCTTCCATACTTTTTTAGCATAACCATACTTCACCAGAGCATGCATAGTAGTCTCACAATCAAGTTTACATCCAGGGCACTGAGAATCAATTAAGAGTTTTCTCTTATAGAGATTTTCATAAGTTGGCAACAAGTTGTTGATGGCTCTCCAAAAAAAAAAATGAGATTGTCAATTTTCCCCATACTATATTCAATATGTACCGTTTACCTCATACTATTTTTTTAATAGCCAATAACCTAACTGACAACATAAGTTTATAATATTACACTTATTTTCAAATACACTTTTATTCATATTTATTATAAATTACATAAATCACATGAATAAAAATAAAAATTAAAAAATTAAGATTAAAAACAAGAAATATATGTTTTGATGAAAAAATGTTAAGAATAAAATATTTTTCTTATACTTTTTTATTTTATAAATATTTTCTTATGATAAAATTATTATAAAATGATAAAAATATAAAAATTATTATAAGAATCTTGAATGATAAATAAAAATTATTATAAAATAAATAATAAAATTTTTCTTGTGCTTTTTACATTTAATTTTAAAATATTTATTATAAGAAAATATTTATAAAATAAAAAAGTACAAGAAAAATATTTTATATTAAATTTTTTTTCATAATAACATATATATTTCTTGTTTTTAGTATTAAACTTTTGTTTTAATTTTTATTCATATGATTTATTTAATTTATAATAAATATGAATAAAAGTGTATTTGAAAATGAGGGAAACATTGTAAATTTATACTGTTAGGGGAGTTATTGATTATTAAAAAAATAGTACGATATATATTGAATATAGTAAGAGGAAAATTGACAGTCTCTCAAAAATATTTTAGTTTTTGAGAGTTAGACACTTAAAAATGGATTATCTGAACCTCTGTTTCTTTTTCTTGCCCAATTTTACTATAATTTGGCTACTGTTATAGCTGCTTTTTTTTTTTTTTAGTTAAGAATTCAACACTATTTAGCTTAATTTTTTATTATTTAGTTCCCAAAATTTCAAAATTTCAGGATGCTTCAAAAAATTTGATGTAAACTCAATTGCATCATTCCCGCAAAAATGCTGATAAATATAATGAATTCTAAAGTGATTTGAATCAAAGCAGAAGATACAATTTATTATTCAGTTTCAAATAGTGTATACTCAAATTACTAGAACTAGAAACAAAAGTTGAAAAATGTTCACTTTCAGAGAGGAATAAATTTAAAAACTTTGCTTTGCTTGCCACTCTTTAAAGAGGAAGAAAATAAGTATACTTCCCGATATGTTTGTGGTTGCTTTTGCTTCACAAATAATCTATTTTAGTATAGATTTTAAAATAATCAGCTTTATAAATAATTTAGTTAGATGCTTCGTAAATTTAAATTATGAAATAATTAATGTCAGTAAATCTATTATACATATATGGTAAATTGATGTTCAACATACGTTGTCAATGCATAAATTGGAATTTCCATATTTTGTTAATAAATTGGAATTTTTATTCAAATTCCAAATTATTTAGTAAATAATTTGCAATAATTCATCTTTCATTAACAAACAAAGAACAAATTTAATAATTTTTTTAAAATAAATTAGTACTTGTTGTAATTTTAATGACCAATCTAAGAACTATCACAATCCTTTGATATTTAATCAATCAAGACTATTCTGAAATCAAGATTGATAAAGAAATAGATGAATGAGCAAAGAATCAGAACTTAATGCTTAGAGCAAGCTTTCAAGTTTGAAGGAAAAATACACATACTTTCATTAATCAAAACTGAATGCAAATTGATCATTCTTAAAGAGGAGATTACAAGTTCCACACAGAGAGAAAGATTGCTCATAATGAATAAGAAATGAGTGAAAGAGAGGTTGTATATCAGGTGTTGAAAACCAGCTTTATGTTCTAGAAAAATTTCTAGATACCATATAATGAACTCTAACAATCTATCCCATGTCAGCATCAATTTATAAATAAGTCCTCTCACTGAAGGCGATCTGTACTATGGCCCTCAAACTTTCATTTGTTGGCATTTTAGTCCATAAATCAGAAACACATATCTTTACAGTACTTCACCTTTCAGATCAGCTTCAGTTGATTACACACAATTAAAGTTGCTTAAAAGAACCTTTAAATACTGTATTTTACTCATGAACTCAGTCTTAGATTGGGCAAGATGCCTGAAAAATTCACATAGAGCCAAACCTAACTGTGAGAAGTACTTTAGTAAGTATGTCAGCTGGATTTATCAGTATGTATATTTCAAATCACCACAGTCCCCTTTGTAACTTCATCTCTAATGAATTGTAGCTTTACGTCTATGTGCTAGTCATCTCATGATACATTTGATTTTTAACTAATGGTATAAGATACTGATTATTATAGAAAATCTGAGTTGATTTCTGTTTTAACTAAAGCTCATTGAAGATTTCTTTAAGTTATATAGACTTCTTAGTTGCTTTTATTACTGCAACAAATTCAGCTTCATTTGAGGATAAAGCTACCACAACTTGTAATGATGAGTTCCAACTGATCATACAATTGCTAACATAAACAAATAGTCAGTAGTTGACTTTCTCTTGTCTAAATATCCAACAAAGTTAGGGTCTACATACCCCACTACTTCACTCACAGCTTGATCAGACTCTCCATATAACAATCCATGATCTGAGGTACCCCTAAGATATCTCAATATCCATTTATCTGCATCCCAATAGATCTTAACAGGACAGCTTAAGAATCTACTGAAAACTCCCACTGAATAAGCTATATCAGGTCTGGTACAAAGCATTGTATACATAAGGCTTCCCACAGCCTGTGTTATGTCTTCTATCTTGAGCTTATCTTTGACAGTATCAGACATTTGAGATACAGATAACTTAAGCTGAGGACCAAGAGGAGTTAGAACAAGTTTGCTATGATGCATATCAAAGCTTTCTAAAACCTTATTCAAATACTTCTCCCGACTCAAGAAAAGAATACCAATAGCTCTGTTTCTTGTAATCTCCATCCCAAGAATCTTTTTAGCATTGCCAAGATCTTTTATTTCAAACCATGGTTTAGTAGTTTCTTAAGCTTGTTAATCTCAGACTTATATTTGCTTGCAATAAGCATATCATCCACATACAAAAGTAAATACACGACTCCACCTTGGCTTGAAACTCTATAATAGATACAACTATCATATTGGCTTATATGATATCCATTTGAAACCACAAAGTCATCAAACATTCTATACCATTGCCTTGAAGATTGTTTTAAGCTATATAATGACTTATTTAGCAAGCACACATAATCTTCTTTCCCTACTTCTGCAAAACTTTCACGCTGAATCATCATAATCTGTTCTTCAAGCTTACTATTAAGGAAAGCAGTTTTAACATCTATTTGCTCAAGCTCCATATCAAGTTAAGCCACCATAGCCAAAAGAATACAGGTCTGATTTTTTTTGTAAATAGTCTATCTCCTCTCTTATTGCCTTAATCAATTTGTCATGGTTCTCACTCTCAATAGCTTCAGAGTAGCTACCATGCACTTCAATTGGAATATCATTTGCACTCATTAGTGCATAAGTAATCAAATTTGTATAATCATACCTCACAGGTGCCCTGGTTTGCCTTCTACTTTTGTGTATGCCTAATTGATAATCTTTCAGATCAGGTTGTTATGTGCCTTGTACTTCAGTAGCTTCAGTTTCATCAAATAACCCAGCTTCAACATCAGAAGTTTCTATTGCCTCATTTTTAGCTTCAAAGAGCTCCACCTTAAGCTTTGAGGATTCAATTGGCTTAGACATATCTCCTTCAATATGCATATAAGTTCCTGTCATTTCCTTACCAGCCATTATTATAGTTACTTCATTGAAAATAACATCTTTACTGATAACGCACTTTTGAGGTTGTCCACACCAGATTTTATGTCCCTTAACACTATCAGGGTAACCAACAAAAACTCCCTTCAAGGTTCTTGACTGTAATTTGCCTTGATTTACATGTGCATAGGCAGGACATCAAAAAATTCTGAGTTGGTTATATTTTGCATGTCTCCCTGACCACAGTTCCTCTGGTGTCTTAAAATTAATGGTTGATAAAGGACTCTTGTTGACTAAATAACAAGTTGTACTCACATTTTCTGCCTAGAAACTTATTGGAAGTTTTGAATCATTCTTTCTGTTAAGCTATTTTGTTGGGGGTTAAATCTGATTACTTTGTACTTTAAAACTCTATTCTTTTGACAGTAATCTTCAAATTCTTTGTTGCAGAATTCAAGACCATTATCAATCCTTAAGGCTTTCAACTTCTTCCCATATTGATTTTCAACCAATACTTTCCAGACCTTTAACTTTTCTATAGCTTGATCCTTAGATTTGAGAACATAAAGCCACTCCTTCTTTGAATAATCATCAATCAAGGTCATTAAAAAATCTTCCCTCTGATAAAAATGGCACTTGAAATGGCCCCCATAATCAGAATGAACATATTCTAAGACATAATTAGATCTATGCATCCTTTTGTGAAAATTTGCTCTATGTGCCTTTCCAAAGACACAATTCTCACAAAATTTAAGACTGCCTATCTTATCTCCACACAATAGACCTGCCTTTCAAGTTCTTGCAACTTTTATACTGATATGACCAAGGATAAGATGCCAGAGTTTAGTTTTATCTATATTAGATTCTACTGTCATTACAACACTTGCATGAATAGAAGAACCAATCAGAACATATAACCCATTTCTCTTTTCACCTTTCATCACAATAGAATCCCTTTTAGTCACTCTTATACCACCATTATATAATTTAAATGAATACTCATAACTATCCAACATGCCTAAAGAGATTAAGTTTCTCTTTAATTTAGGAGCATGTCTCACATTATGTAAAGTTCTAATGATCCCATTTAACATTCTTATTTTGATAGAACCTATCCTAACAATTTTACACTTATTTTTGTTTCCCATGAGAACTTATTTTTATCAATAGATTCATATTCATGAAAAGAATGACTTATTGAGGTATATATGAAAAGAATAGCCAGAGTCTAATACTTACTGACCTTCTAGGTTGCCTTTTGAAGCTATTAATAGATCAACACTGTGACAGCTATCATCTGAGGAGTCATTTGAAGTCACAGCTACATCTCGGCATCTCTTGGCTTTTCTTGATTTTCCCTTTTTTTTTTTTTTTTTTCTGTACAATCTCTGATATAATGGCCTTCTTTTCTATAGTAAAAACAATTCCTCTTCTTTTTCTTATTCTCTCTTTTTTGGTTTTTTCCTTGACACTTTCCTTGATTTTCCTTTTTCTTTTATTCTTTCTTCTTCTCAGTTCTGGCAATTAGCCCTTCCCCATTACTGAATTAATGCCCATTATTTCTCTGAATCTCTTTTGAGCTTAGTGATGCCTTAACATCGTCTAGGGTCAATGTGATTCTACTATACAATATTGTGTCTACAAAACCTTCATAAGACTGTGGCAGTGAACTCAACAAGAAGAATGCTTTGTCTTCATCTCTAATTTTTACATTTTCAACCATTTCAAGATCAAGAATGATCTTGTTGAATATATTAATATGTTCTTGGATAGTTACACTTTCTTTCATTAAAAAATGTATAACTTCTTTTTCAAGAAATGCCTGTGGGCTAAAGACTTCTTCATACATGATGCCTCTACTTTATTTTATATCCCCAAAGCTATCTTTTATTTAGAGATTTCACTAAGACTCAAGATCGAGGTACAATGGTTTCGGTTCTGGATCAACTTCTTCTTTTCATCAGGATTGGAACTTATAGCCTTATTAGAATCTTCTTCTTCTAGTGTAGACTCAAGCCTTTAATGAACTAGTAGAGCCTTCATCTTCATCTTCCAAAGTGACAAATCACTATTAATGGTGAATTTCTCAATATTTGGTTTATGGCCAAGATTAACTTAGGCTTTGATACCACTTATTGTAATTTTAATGACTAATCTAAGAACTATCACAATCTTTTGATATTTAATTAATCAAGGCTATTCTAAAATCAAAATTGATAAAAAACTAAATGAATGAGCAAAGAATCAGAACTTAATGCCAAGAACAAGCTTTGAAGTTGGAAAGAAAAATGCACAAACTTTCATTAATCAAAACTAAATACAAATTGATCACTCTTAAAGAGGAGATTACAAGTTTTACACAAAGAAAAAGATTGCTCATAATGAATAAGAAATGAATGAAATAAATGTTATATATCAGGTGCTGAAAACTAGCTTCATGTTTTAGAAAAATTTCCAGATACCATATAATGAACTCTAACAACCCACGCCACGTCAGCAGTAATTTACAAATAAGTCCTCTCACTAAAGGAGATCTGCACCATATCCCTCCAACTTTTATTTATTAGCATTTTAGTCCCCAAACCCGAAACACATATCTTTAGTGTACTATTATTCAATAATTAAAAAAATATTTTTCGTTGCCGTTTTTAATACTGTTTCGGATGCCATTAACAAGAATAGTTCACTTTCCTTTACTACAGGTATGATTGGATCACAAATTTCTGATTGTGTATGATTTTAGTTATACGTTATTTCTTTTTGATCTTCGTTATGACATTGAAATTCTTTTATTTGCTATAGGTCAAATGTATATGTTAAGGGTAGCCTCCAAGGGTGTGGTCGGGTTGGTTACCATGCTCGCCGTAGAAGACCGGGTTCGATTCTTGGGGGTGAGAAGGAAGTTAAAAAATTGTATTTGGACTTGCCTGCTCCCTTTCCTTTTAAAAGAAAAAAAAATGTATATGTTGAGGGAAATTTAGAGCACCAAGTTTATGTTGTGCGCGTAATACAAAATCAAGTACATTAAATAATTATAAAATTAAATGACACAAGAATTTAACGTGGTTCGGCGATTATGCCTACGTCCACGGGATCAAGAGAAAATAATTGTATTATTAACAATTATTTATAGTACAATATTTGAGTAAAGAAAACTCACTTCCCGTAACCCAAATACATCCAGTACTCTCACATACACTTGAAAGAAAATTAACTTTCAATTGTCCACACTCTCCAATTGCTCACTCTAACAATAATTCAAATTATTGTCAGAGTGATTTATCCAAATTTGAAACTTTCTCAAATTCTCTCAACTTTGGGATGCTATAACAAATGAAGAATAATAGCTATTTATATGAATGCATGGTAGTACTATTTCACAAAACCTTTAATATTGTCAAAGTTTATTTGGTGATTATCTAATTTTAGCCAAACTTTGAACAATTTTGATCAAACTTTGAACATGTGCTTTCATTTGACTTTTTCAACAATGCTCCACTTCGGTGAAGATTTATCCAAATCTGAGCCGACTACCAACGAACCATATTCCTAAAGTGGCTGCATCTCTGTGACTGCCTACGTACTAAAAATTTGGGATCAAACCAACTGTAATTCAAAATTCTCCTAACTCATCACATTCGAAGAATTTGAATTAGTTTAAAGCAATATTGAAACTTAACTCTATAAGTCACCTTAGTCAACATATCTGATGGATTATCCTTGGTATTGATTTTCTTCAATAACACAACACTGCTCTCGATAACCTCTCTCAGATAATGATATTTCACATCTATATGTTTTGTCCGAGCATGATATGTTTGATTCTTCACTAGGAATATTACGCTTTGATTATCACAGAAAACTCAATGCTCTCCTGGATTAGTCCAAAATCACCTAACAAGTCTTTCAACCAAATAGCTTCCTTTACAGCTTCAGTTGCTGCCATGTACTCTGTTTCTACAGTGGATAGAGCAATTGTCAATTGTAAAATCGACCTTCAACTGATCAGACCTCCACCCAATGTGAATACGTAGCTTGTTGTTGATCTCCGCTTATCTAGGTCTCCAGCGAAATCAGAATCACAATACCCAACACATTGCTGATCGCAGTCCTTTTTGAACAATAACCCAACATCAACTGTCCCATACAGATATCGAAGAATCCACTTCACCGCAAGCCAATGATCTTTACCCGGATTATGCATGTATCGATTAACCATACTCACAACTTGAAATATATCGGGCCTTGTGCATACCATAGCATACATAAGACTACCCACAGCACTAGTATATAGAACACGAGCCATATAGTCGTGCTCCTCTTTGGAGATAGGACATGAAGAAGAGCTTAATTTGAAATAAGGAGCTAGAGGAGTACATATCGGTTTAGTTTTGTCATCTATACCGAACATTTCTAGTACCTTCTTCAAATAAGACTTTTGAGTCAACCATACACTTCCATTCTTTTTGTCTCTATGAATCTCTATCCCAAGTCTTTCATCTCGAACTCAGAAGCCAGTTGTTTCTTTAATTTCTCAATCTCACCTTTATTCTTCGAAGCTATAAGCATATCATCGACATATAGTAACAAATAGATGAAAGTTCCTTCTTGTAGTCTTTTAAAGTAAACACAATGATCGTGTTCACTTCTGGGTGCCCTTGTATGACTTGATCAAATCTCTTATACCACTGTCTTGGTGACTGTTTCAATCCATACAAAGATTTAATCAATTTGCACACATGACTCTCCTTTCCAACAACTTTGAAACCGCAAGGCTGAGTCATATAGATTTCTTCTTTCAAATCTCCATGTAAGAACACTGTCTTAACATCCAATTGGGCCAACTCTAACCTATATTCAGCTACCAAGGTAAGTAGGATACGAATGGAAGTATGTTTTACAACTGGAGAGAATACTTTATTATAATTAATACCTTCCTTCTGTGCATAACCTTTTGCCATGAGCCTTGCCTTGTACCGAGGAGTTGATTGATTTGGAGAACCTTGCTTCTTGGTGTAGACCCATTTATTGCCAATAGCTCTTTTCCCCTTAGGTAACTTCATAAGTTCCCAAGTCTGATTTTGATGGAGAGACTTCATCTCTTCCTCTATGGCTAACCTCCACTGATCACTTTCACTATTGCATAATGCTTCACCAAAAGTGTTGGAGATGTCATCATCAATAACTGGAAGTGCATAAGCTACCACCATATCTTTAGTAAGCCATCCGGGTTTCTTTATCACTCGTTTTGGTTTCTTTGTTGCTATAAACTCATCTTTATCTTTTACATCTTCAATTGTTTCTTCTACATGTGGGGCATCACTAGAAATAATTTCTTCATCAACTCCTAGGGTCAACTCCAAAGTTAAACTTTTTTCTTATGTAGAACTAACTGGTACATATGGAGTTGCATCAAACTCCACCCGCTGCAATACCTCTCTGGTCTTGTTCTCCACCTGCTGAGAACTTGAAGCCTTCAACATAGAAGCTTTATCAAAAGTGAGATCTCTGCTATACACAAACTTTTTATCTTCAAGATCTCAAAGCTTGAATCATTTAACTCCACCTTTGAATCCCACAAAGATAGCTTTTCTTGCACGAGGATCAAGCTTATTATTCTTCACATGATAATAAGCTGGACACCCAAACACACGAATGGAGTCATAGTCTTGTGCGTGCTTTCCTGACCACATTTCGATAGGAGTTTTACCTCCAATTGCAGCAGAAGGCAACCGGTTTATTAAGTGACTTGCGTAGCTCACAACCTCAGTCCAAAACTTGTTATCTAAACCAGTATTAGATAATATACACCGTACTTTCTCTAGCAAAGTACGATTCATACGCTTAGCCACACCATTCTGTTGCAGAGTATGTCTTACCGTGAAATGCCTTTTTATACCCTCACTCTGGCATACTTGCAAGAATGAATCAGAAGTATATTCACCCTAATTATCAGATCGTAATACTTTGATCGTTCTGCCAGTTTGAGTTTCCACCAGTTTCTTCCATTTCATGAAAATCTCTAGAACTTCATTATTTGCTCGCATGGTGTATACCCACACACGTCTAGAGAAATCATCAACAAATGTAACAAAATAATGGCTTCCACCAATTGATGCAGTCTTGGTTGATCCCCATACATCACTGTGAACATACTCAAGGATCTCACGAGTATCGTGATTAGCCGTACCGAACTTGACCCTTGTTTTCTTTCCTACTACACAATGCTCACAGAAATTTAATTTACAGGTTTTGGTACATTTTAAAAGCCCATGCCTCATCAGAGTTTGCAAAGACTTCTCTCCAGTATGTACGAGATCATACTCGTACATGCCATAGCTTGGTAGTGTCACTATACGCCTCAGCAACATTAACTTCATCAATAGTACCTCTCTTCAAATAGTATAAATTGCGACGCCTGACACTTTACAGAATCACCATAACTCCATATATGAACTTCATTGTACCATTTTCAATGGTAACCTTGTAGCCTTTAGCTTCCAGAGCACACACAGAAATTAGATTTTTCTTTAAAACTGGAACATATCTAACCTCTTTCAGTTCTTTGATCATTCCATCGAACATTTTGAGCCGAATTGTTCATATCCCCATTGTGCGACAAGATTGATTATTTCCCATCACAACTGATCCAGATTCCAAATTATGAAATTTTATAAACTATTCCCTAATAGGACACAAATGATAGGTTGCTCCGGTATTAAGTATCCACTCACTTGTACTAGCCACATATGTTGTAGGCATAATACTTAGTGAATAATCAGAGTCATCATTTTTCCGTACTATGTTTGCTGCTACTGGTTTATTCCCATATTTTTTCTAAGCCTTTGGACAATTTTTCCTCCAATGGCCCTTTTCATGACAAAAGGTACACTCATCTCGAGCTATATTTCTGCTTCTCGATTTGGACCGAGAATTCTTCCCACCATGCTTCTTCTTTTTCTCCATCGTTCTTTTTCTAATTATCAAAGATTCAAACGATGCTCTTTCGAAATGTTTGTCATTATTCCGAATCTCCAAATTAGTCAATGCTGTACAAATATCTTTGAAGATGATCACGCTTTTCCCATATATCAAGGTAGTCACAAAATGACTGTACTCTTCTGGCAATGAGTGTAGCAGAATCATAGCCTTGACTTCATCCTTAATATCTTTATCAAGATTTTTTAAATTAGCAAGTAAATTTTCAAATCTTGAGACATGATCATGCATTGACACCCCATGCTTCATTCGAAAACCATACACCTGGCTCATTGCATAAAGATGATTTTCAAGACTTTTCAGCAAGTACTTTTCTTCTAATGTACGCCATAAAGTTATCGCACAATCCTCATCTTTAAGCAGATATTTCACCTCTTTGGTCAAGCAAGATCTGATTTGACTACAAGCTTTTTTGTTCATACGATTCCAAGTTTCTTCATCATACAAGTGTATTTTATTTTTTAGAACAACATCGAGATCGATTTGAATAAGGGCATCCATAACTTCACGCTTCCACATGCCAAAGTTGATTTTCCCATCAAACTTTTCAACATCGATTTTCTGGCCTCCAATAATAGGTGCTGCATGACGATGTGATACATCTCGCCTCCCACCTGTAGTGTTTCCTGAAATAGTTTGGGTAGATCTCTCCCAAATTCTGAAAGTTTCACCTTCTACCATTTTCTCTACAAACTATTCACACTTGAAAAACAGTCTCTATGATATTAATTTCGCATGAATATATACACAAAGAAAGTTCTCAAGAGAGTGGAGGGGTCACAACGGTCCCACTTAAAACTCAAACTCCTTAGACTCTTATCGTCTTGTTGACAGAACTTTCCTAGACATGTATAAATACACACTACTTACAATAAACTGTCTCTCAAGTACAAATGGTCATCTCTACCGTATCTATAAACAGTATTGTATTTTTAAATAGTACTGAATATATAAATAGTATGTACCTATAAATAGTGTAGTATACGTGAGCAGTGCCGTATACCTTAAGTACGAACCTTCGGCTCTGATACCACTTGTTGTACGCGTAATACGGAATCAAGAACACCAAATAATTATAAAATTAAATGACACAAGAATTTAACGTGATTCAGCGATTATGCCTACGTCCATGAGAGTAAGAGAAAATAATTGTATTATTAACAATTATTTATAGTATAATATTTGAGTAAAGAAAACTCACTTCCGTAACCTAAATACATCCAGTACTCTCATACATACTTGAAAGAAAAATAACTCTCAATTGCCCACACTCTACAATTGCTCACTCTCACAATAATTCTCTAATGAATTTGAAACTTTCTCAAATTCTCTCAAGTTTGGGATGCTATAACAAATGAAGAACAATAATTATTTATAGAAATACATGGTAGTACTATTTCACCAAACTTTTAAAATTGTCAAAATTTATTTGATTATTACCTAATTTTATCTAAACTTTGAATAATTTAATTTTAAATAATTTTAGCCAAATCTTGAACATTTCCTTTCATTTGACTTTTTCAACCGTTTAAAACAGAAATAAACAAGAGAATGACAAAAACTCTAGCAATAATTAGCAAACCTGCAACTTAATTATTCACACCGTGGTGGAGCTGCAGATGTGGCATAGCAATGGAGGAGCTACAGTTGGCGTGGAGCACTTAAAAAATACACGGCAATGGTGGAGCAGCAGTAATAGCATCGAGCGATTGGGGTGGTTGGTGGTGGCTGAGTGATGAAGAATGGCATCGATGGTGGCGGGCAGTAACAGCGCCTAGAGATTGGGGTAATGATGTCCGTGGTGGCTGGCCAATTGGGTTGATGATGTCATTGGAAGTGGCTGAGTGATTAAGAACCGGGTCGGTGGTAGAGCGGCAGTAACGGTGTCGAGGGATTGGATTGTTGTGGTGGCTAAGCGATTGGGGTGATGACGTCGGTGGTCGTTGCTGAGTGATGAAGAGGAACTGTTGAGTCTTTTAGTTTTTTTAGGTTTATTAGAATTATGGCTTTATGTGGTGTAATAAAAATGATTTTAAAGATAAATATGATATTGTATAAAATTAATACAATATAAAATTTTAATATAATATAATGTACTAAATATGTTTTAAAAGTAATTCCACCATACAACAATTAAGGCATCCGAAACATTGCTGACACAGGTGAAAGCTTTGCTATTTTAATTATTTTTTAAAAAATTTAATTTCTAAATATAAATAAATTATATTATTTTAATACATTGGATATTTTTGAAAATATGTTATTAAGATGAGGAAGAAATTGGCATTGCAAAAGTTACTTCCAAAAGCTTTTAATGTTTGGTACAAAATATAGATTGTTTGAGAACCAGATTTTTAAATAATTTATTTTAGAAATCGTTTACTAAATAATTTTTGGAAGTTGGATTATTAAATAAGTGATTATTGAACAATCTAAAGCAATCTCAAATATGATCTTTGGTTGAGTTTAGCGGTGGATTTAAAGAGATGGTAAAAAGAAAAAAAATTATTTAATTATCATTTGTTTATAATAATAATTTAGGTTGTGGTCAATTAAATAATAAAAATTTCCATAGAAAAGTTGGTTTGGATAATAATCTAACCTCATCCTTTATATTGTTATTTTATTAAACTATTTTATAAGTATACCATGTTGCTGCTATTAAATTATATTTATGATCATGTGGTTGCTATTAAATTATATGTTTTATATAAGAAAAATTGAATCAAAGAGGTTTAATAAGGATATATAGGCATATAGATAAATTTTTCAAGTGAAAAATATTTTTTTATTTTATTTTAGATGATTAATTTATTGAATATTTTAATTAGTTCAAATAACCCCACCCCATCAAAATACTCTTCAAACTCATTTTCTTATAAAAAGATCTGTTAACAAACTTATAAAAACTCAATAAAAATGTTTATACTCTAAATTCATTTTAAACTATCCGAAAATCGGTGAATAACCTCCTATGTTTTTCTTTAATCTTAAAGTTTATTTTTATCAAATATCAAATGTTTTTGCATTGTGTGCACCATTGCTTTCGTATTTTTATCAAATATCAAATATCAAATGTTCTTGCATAACGTGCACCATTACTTTCGATCATGACTTGAAAATTTTTCAATTCGATCCAACCAAAAACCAACACAAAACCAAACAATTAAAGCTTAAACACAAGATCGTGTCGGGCTCTCTGTGTAAGGATTCAAGCTTCACAGAACACTCTTAATTCATCCTTGCTCGCAAATTATCCACAATGGACAAGCCTTTAGAATCATTCCCCGACAAAGTCAATTAATTTCTTTCAATTATATAATGGGAATAGCTTTATATTAGATTTATCTTTTGAAGGTGTTTCAAATTGGAATTCATATTTGTTATTTAACTTCTTAGAAGTGAAAAATTGCTTCCAAATGAGTTGTGTTAATCTGTGCGGTTAATTTCACTTGACATGCTGATAGTTGTTCGTGTACAAAATATTTTGTGTTTATTTATCAAAATAATGTAATGTAGGTGATAACTATGCCGTCGATTGACTCGATCTGATCGTTAGAGAAGAAAAGGAAAGGGAAGAAAATAGAGAAAGAAGAGCGAAAGGAATGAAATATAATACAAAATAAATGCAGTAATATATACATTTTAAAATAACTTCATTATTTAAAAAATATTTTAATATTTTACGATTATTAGATTCTTTTATTATTTTAAAGTAAATTTTATAATAAATGGAAACAAGATATATTTTATTTTTTATAAAATCTATTTAAACCAAAGATTTATTTAAAATCTTTATAATAAATACAAATATATTATTGAAATAAATATAATAATTTAAATTTACAAAGATATTTTAAATAGTACAGATATTTTTTATTATTAGTCTAGTCAATGATTAAATTATTTATGTTATATTTGTATTTATTAAAAAAATTAAGTTAATTTTTTTAGTTATTATATTTAAAATGTATTTTGATCAAAATGGGGTATTGGTAAATTTGGAGGTTTGCATACTATTTTCACAAAAATTGAGGGTGCAGTTGTTATTTTCCTAAGTTTGCATATTTTAATGCTGTTTGGTATCACTGCTAAGCGCACGTGATGAGTCGATATATTTATATAAAATTATTTTTATACTACTTCATTTATAAAATAATTAAAATTTAATTTGTACAATATCTAAAAGTAAATAAATTATTTAATTAGAGCTAATCTAAAGAAGTATGTTTAATTATATTTGGATTTAGATTCTGTCCTGATCTTGAATTTCAGTAGCCTTTTTGAAATCTTTTGATATGTGACATTTTTATTTGTTTGACTTTTAATTTAATAAGAAAAAAGATAGCTACACCCCTAAATTTGGGAAGTTGATTATGTAAAATTCTAAAATTTTTTAATAAGGGATATTAAAACTACTTTTTCACTATATAAACTTTCAAAAACAGTAGCTAAAAAATTGGCTTTAATTTTTTTAATAATAATATTAATATTTTTTAAAATATAAAATAATTTAGATATTACATTTATTGTAATATTATATCTCTATTTTTTAAAATATTTGAAATAAATCTTTGAGTTAAATGATTTTACAATTAATTCAATATATCTCGCATATTGATAATATTAAAATTATTTCATATGATATTCATAATAATTTAAATTTTTGTATATTTATTTTAATTTTATCTTTCTATTTATTATAAAATTTAGTTTAACATAATAAAATATGTCTATCAGATTGGAAATGGTTAAATATTTTTAAATATTGAAATTATTTTAAAACATATCTTTTATTACATTTATTTTAACATTATATTTCTATTTATTATAAAATATCAGAATTAATTATTTATGTTAATAAAGTCAAAGAGTATTATAGTAAAAAAAAAAAATCTTAGCTCTTGTGTTGTGCAAATTTTATTGAACTTGCAAGTGCATGAACATATTGTAATATAGTCTAATGGTGATGAGTATCGATCCCATGAGGAGGTAGATTTTAATTGTACGTATGATTAAGTTTCTAATTGGGTAATTAGATTTGTGATGACGGTTACAATGTATATTATACTAAAATATAAATTAAAATGACAGGAATAAATTAAAGATAAAATCATACGAATAAAATGCTTGAGTATCTGGTTCCACACTCAACATTGTACCATGAGTTTAATATTCATTTTTAATACCAATTAAATCATGAGGGGGATTTCCGCTATTCATGAGTCTCACTTTAATAAATATAGTATCAAGTGCTTATTGTATCAAAGGACAACGATCCTCCGTTAAGTGTGGTGTTAAGAACACGTTTTGTTAGACAATAACAATCCTTCTATCAACAATGTGGCAAGATTATCCACTAAATAACTTGAATTCACTTTTTGTCAACCCACTAGATGAGAGTTTTTCTCTAATAGATATGATGTTAAGCATTCATCGTGCTATACAGTAACAATATTTCATTAGGAGCTATTATAACCAGTGCATACCTAGACAAAATATATTGTTTTTCGACAACAAGTCAAAATAGCCATATAAATCAGATAGGGAGAGAAAATAAATTTACTTAATTAAGCACATGGAACATGTTGAGGCTTCCCCTTCAACTAAAGTTTCGAATTAAATTAGCTACTCATAATTATACTAGAGGTAAAATGAAAATTTTATTAAAATACTTAAAAAAAATACAAGATGGAGAGAGAATTAGACAAAATAGAGCTCAAATTTAGATTTAGAACTGTCAAATTGGGGGAGAGGGGGCTTCCCATTTATAGATATAATAGGTAAATAATGACCATCGGATGAAAATAATTTAAATGCATATGATTGCGTCATATGATACTCTCATATTAAATGAAACACGTCACTAGGGATGTCATTCTATGTATATGCATATATGGTACGCACTTTTTCAATCCATAATACGATTCCATGTCATCGATCAATACTAAAGTGAACAAATATGATTCAGTACATCGTATATATTGTAAACTTATTTTTTAGTCCAATAATATGTTGCTACATCATCACTCAATGCCATATTAGTGGTCAACACCACGTCAGTGGTCCATGCCACTTCAGAGAGAATCACCAAAATCTTAAAATTACAATGCCACTACATTTTTTATGGATTTCCTAAGGTTTTTAACTATTATGAGTTTAAAAATACTGTCTATTTTACTGTCTGATTTCTCTTTTATCTTAAATAACTATAGTATCCCTGAAATACATAAAATACAAATACATACAATCAAAGTTCAAGGGACTTAAAATATATAAAAATAGAAATATTAGTAAGATTTGAATAGTAGAATGATGATTTTACCTTTTATAAATATACACTCTTTAATATTCAACAGTTTGTTACTAAAAACTTAGGGATATAAGTGTCATTTTTTCATTTAATCTCTATTCAATTCAACAACAAAAACAAGCATCCAGGTGTACTTATATGTATAAATATGCTAAATTAATTTGACACCAACCAATTGCATAAATCATGGGACGCTAATATCTATGATTAATTAAAATTAATAATAATAAAATTTTTTTACAATCAAAGGATATAATAATCATGTATTAAATTAAGGGGGCCTGTGACCATTTATGAAATTAAAGGAGCCTGTATGGCTATTTTAAACAAACTCTAGAGATGTGAATGGTGTTTCCCAAAAAATAATTGTTATTCATCTCTAATCTCCACCAAATCTTTTAATGGTAACGATTTTGCATAAAAAAAAAAAATATCAAATGTTGTAGTTCACTGCCATCACTAGTTTCTCATATGGTTTTCAAAATTACCTTTAATTTTTTTTATTAGATCTCAATTTTATGTATCTGCCATAACATATTAAAAAGAAAAATGGAGGAAATTAAGATCAATATATATAAGAGAGAAATGTTGCATCTTAACTAATTAGATTCTAGGTTGATTAATAATGCATCGATACGTAGTCAAGAATATGAATATATATATATATATATATATATATATATATATATATATATATATATATATATATATATTATTGATGCTGTAAATGATTAAGTTTTGAAAGAAAATTTGAAATTGAGAGAAGGGATAATCACATAAGGGCACATACACATTCAAGCAAGAGAAAGCAAGCATTGAGGCAGAAATAAGAACCAATATCTCTCTCAAACTTTAGAAGGAAAATAATACTGTTACAGTCTGATATTGAAATCATTTATCACAAAGATTGCAACTCATTTTTAGTGTAAGAAAATAAAATCAATTTAACTTTGATTGTCTCGTACGTCCCCGGCCGCCGACATTTTATGCAAAGAGTTCCTAATTTTCAAGAGTCCTTTTACAATTTCTTTTGCATTGATTCTTTTCTCATGTGATTCTATGGTGCACTCTATAGCCAAATTGGAGACAAATGACACGCATTGCTCTTTGGCAGCAAAATGTCTGTCCTCCCGACTTAGTAGATTTGCATCAACAACTTCCATAACTGAAATGGGTAGCGAATCATTAACCCAATGTTTTAATGTCATTTCTTCGGTGAAAATTTCGTCTGTGGGTTTCTTCCCGGTAAATGTCTCTATTAACATAATCCCAGAGCTGTAAACATCTCCATCAGTACATACTCGTCCTTCTCTTTCATACTCTACGAGTTGCAATAGTTATTTAGTAAGATAAATTAATAACAATAATTTGCTCAAATGAAGATCATGAGAAATAAATAACTTAGAAAGTTTAAGAGGAATAGAAAGTATTTAACATGGAATAAACCTGGTGCGGTATAGCCTATTGTGGCAAGTGTCTCTGTCAGTCATTATTTGATCTTCTTCAGTTAAAAGCTTTGCGATGCCAAAATCACTCAAATGAGCAACCATATCATCATCTAACAATACACTGCTTGGCTTTAAGTCACAGTGAATTATAGGAGCTGAATAACCAAAGTGCAGGTATTCTAATGCTAATGCAACATCTATCACTATGTTCAATCTTTGAAAAATATCCAATATGCAGTTGCTCGAATATAAACACTTCTCCAACCTTCCATTATTCTTGTATTCTAATATCAACGCTCTAAAATCTTTGTTTGAACAACTGCTGATGATTTTGATAAGGTTTCGATGACGAACACTTCTCATCACTTCACATTCAACTTCGAAACTCTTTCATGCTCTTTCGAATTGCAAGTGAAAAAACTTTACTGCAACTTCCATCCCATCTTGAAGTCTTGCTTTGTAAACTGAACCAAAACTTCCTTTACCAATTAGATTATTTTCTCTAAATCCATCTGTTGCTCGCAAAAGTTCTAGGTGTGAAAATCTTCTTCTTGTTGCTGCAGGTGACAAATTAGTATCATTTGTTAGCTTTATTGCTCTTTTCTGACATCTTGAGATCAGCCCAAATCTAAGAGCGAGTATGACCACTCGTATGAGTGCAATATTCAGTGGCAAAACAATCCCCAATAGAAGAGCATTTTTCCTTGGTTTTCCATTAGTACCAGTTTTGCTACTTTTGGAGGGTGGGACTTGCAGATTTGGTGAACCACACAATAGAACATTTCCCATGAATGATTTGCTCGAGAATTTTGCAAAAGACCCTCCTCTAGGAATCTCTCCTTCTAATCTATTGAAAGAGAGATCTAGTTCTTCAAGGTACAAGAGCTTTTACAAAGACGGGGGAATAATTCCCGAGAAATTATTATAAGACAAATCTAAAGATTCCAAACTTACCAAATCACCAAATGAACTTGGAATTGAGCTTTGCCATCTATTATAAGCCAACAAGAGAGCTTGTAGATTCTTTAGCTCTTAAATTATAGTTGGAATATCACCCGATAAATTATTCCTCGCAAAATCTATTCCTATCAAGACCTTCAAATTTTGAATCTGAAATGGAAGAGATCCGGTAAACATGTTTGATGACAAGTTAAGGTACAAGATGTCCTTAAGGTTCCATAATGTTGAGGGAATATAAGTAAACTCATTGGAGCTTAAAGTAGTGAGATTGCCATCTTAAATGGTCTATAGTCAGATTGTCAAAGCATGCAGGGATTGATCCAGCAAGCTTATTCCTGCTCAAGTCCAACTCAAATATTGCAGTCAGGAGACAAAGATTGTTTGGAATTGATCCTTCCAATTTATTATCTAGAAAACTCAAAAATTGAAGCTTTTGTAAGTTTCCAAGAGTAACCGGAATTGATCCATTCAATTTGTTGCCTCTTATTTCAATACCTATCAAATTGGTCAAGTTGCTGATCTCTTCGGGCATGCCGCCGCTAATGTTGCAATCTAACGTGTGCTAAATGTTTCCAAATAATTAGAAAGATTAACTATAGACCTAGGAAGAATGCAATTTAGTGGATTTTTTGATAACGTAATAAGCTCCAAATACTTGCAATTCGACAACGAGTATAGAAAACTTAATTCTGGAGTTGAAGATGTCAAATAATTATTATATAAACTAAGCCGCTTAAGGTTTCTTAGGTAGTCAAAAGTGTCTGGAATAAAACCGGAGGAGGAGTTTCTAGACAAATCCAGCCCAGAGAGCTTGGAAGCATTGAAGATGAATCGAGGAATTGTGCCACTAAAATTATTGTTCGACAAGAGAAGCTCCTCAAGATTTGGCAGTCAGAAGTCTGTGCTTGATGGAAGAGTTCCCGAGAGAGAATTATTTTTGAACACCAATAGAAATCTGAGTCTTGACATATTGAAGATTGTAGCTGGAAAAGCACCAACTAATTCGTTATTAGAAAGCACCAACAACTCCAGATTATGGAGATTACTGATTTCATGTGGTATGTCACCTGTACTTTAAAAGAAATATATATTCAGAATTGTTTTATTTAATAAATAGTACATAAAATCGAATGCACTTTTGTGATAAAAAGTCATTTTCACACTACACAAGTATTCCATGAACACACAAGAAAAACCACTCATGAAGAGCCAAACACCATCTATGCTTTAGTAGTTATATACAAATTTTACAAATATTATTTTTCTTTTATTTTTATATTTATAATTTTTTTTCTTTTTATGTTTTATCTTTACTACTCTAGGACAAGGATTGGTGTCTGTTTAGCATTAAGAAATTGTTTGTTAGTATTTCTATTCTGTAGAATTTGTTGGTACGTGTGGTATTATTTTTTATATTATTTTTTTTATCTATTTTATAATATAAGAGTGAATAATTTTGGATAAATTTGAAAATTTATTTGGTAGTCTATCTTTAAAAGAACATCTAAAATAAAAAAAAAATGAAAATACATTTGATTATTTGTCTGAAAATATAGGGATATGAAAGAGCAACAATATATATATATATTAGATGAAAAAACTACCCACACCCCTAAGGCTTGCTTAAATGGTCTCCTTAGTTGCATAAATAGTCATACAAACTCTTTAATATAATAAATAATTATGATACCCTTTCATTATGCAACTCGAATAAATATAAATATAGTAATAAAAAATGAATAAATAAGATATGATATAAATAAAATAATACAATAAGTATAATTAATAAAATAACATATATAATGAAAATTATTTTTAATATTAAGTTATTATTAATGTATCTTAAGGATTTTATTAATACTAAAATCTATTTGTCCAAAACTTGACTTTAACATATATACTATTATAAACATAACTAAAAAAATTATTGTAAATAAAAAAATATAAATTTTATAAATTATTGTGAACGTTATGTGTAATTATTTAATGTTATTAATATGCCGAATATATTTTTTATTATTAAAAGAATATAACAGATTAATAATATTAAAATAACTTGTCTAATATTCAAAATATTTTATAAATTTATCTTATTTTATGTATTATATTATTTTAAGTTTAATTTATTTTTATTAAAGAAATTTATTTAAAGTCAATTATTGAGTTATTGAAATTAAAGATATAATAGTTATAAAAAGATCTGTGTGATTATTTATAAAACTAAAAAATATATATGATCATTTAAGTAAATCTTGGGACGTGGATGACTTTTTACAAAAATATATCATATAATTTAAGTGGAGGCTATAAATACATATTATATTATTATTTATTCATAATATATAAAAAAATTAAAGAGAGAGACAAAAGTGCAATAAAATTGGTATGCGATCCACGGACTGCAAAGCAATAAAAGATGTAAAAGTAGTGGGGGATCCCTGAATAATGAGAGATAAATTGGAGACCGAAGATTGTGTTTTCCAATTTTCTTTGTTAACATGGGAAAAATGGGCATGATCTCTTCTCACCTAAAGCAAAAATGACATTATTACTAACCTTGCCAAACGCATTTTTTTTTTATTTCCTATTCTTGCAAAAAAAAAATTGAGGATTGTAAAATAATCCCATACAATCCCTAAAATTTCCAAGGTGTTATTTCATATTCTAAAAATTTCTAAAAAGTAACAAATAACATTAGGTGGTAACTATAGTTCTGTAATAAAAATAATAATGCGAGGTGTAAAATCTTATAGGAAGAAGAAGATGTTACACACGTTTATATATATATGTGTGTGTGTTTGTGTTTTTAATAAGAAATTCTTTACTTTAATAAAATAAGAGATAAACTAATTACTGAGAAATTAATATATACACACACGTCATTAAAAAAGATACCTGTCAAGTTATTATATGACAAATCTAATTTCAGTAGAGAAAAGAGTTTAAAGATAGATGAAAGAATGCTTCCAGGTAAAAAATTATGGAATAACTTTAAGATAACCAAATCTGCAAGATTCCTTAGCTTTTGCGGAATTTCTCCTATAAATTAAGTAATATATGCATAAACAATTTATCATTCAAATCTCAACAACAACAACAATAATAATAATTGATTGGGCAATGCCGAGCAGACCTCCTCGAGGATAATCCAGCCCGAACAGAAGACCTAACTGTTAGCACGAAGACACCCCTATTCGGTGTCAAAGCCGGTAAGGGTCAAGTGTTCCAAGGCTGTCGGATCCTGATCTCCTCATCTTGCTCGGGTGAAAGAGATCATCGACCATTGAGCAGAACCCGGTCATGCTACGGGAAGCACCATGGACAAAGGGAAACCAGAGCTTGAGCAGAGCAGATCTAAGCAGAACGGCCCCTCCCCCCGACAATTTGTCACGATAATCGACGACTGAAAGGCACCCCAAGCCATAGGGCTTCATTACTATTACCGATGACTGGCACACGCCTCTACAGTGTCATCATTATACACAGACCTACACGGCATCATCATTGGGTCATGGGAACCCATACCGGCCTGACATCCCACGCCTCCAGGTCGTGCCGCAACAGCCCCAAGCTGTCAGAACGGCACAGGCGCAATTAATGCGTAGATGGGTGTCCAAGTAAAGGAGGGGCGGAAAAACAGGTAGATAAATACCAAACGAGGGACAAGGTAAGGGGATTCTTCTTCTCTTTTTGGAATCTCGATTCTAACTCCAATTCTTCTATCCAGAGTCCGGTTTCCTTTTCTTTTAAAACATCTCACTTTTCCGGTCCCTAAGATCAAAAGGGATACCAAAAGAATTGACCCGATTACTGACTTGAGCATCGGAGGGTTTTCGCCTGAAAAAACACCCGGTAACCCCTAACACCCTTTTGTGGACGCAGGTTGGGAGGCATCATCGTACCAGTAAATGGAGAAAGGCAGGAACCAGTAAGGAAACCCTGCTCGAGCAACTAGTGAGCAGAAGTCTACAGCATCACTTGGAAACGAGCAGAAAACCGCATCAACATTTTGGCACCGTCTGTGGGGAATCAGTTCAAAAAGCCTGAATTCCCAGTACACTCAAAAATCAACGTAACGATGAGATGAAACAATAGAAGAGGACTAAGTCTAGAAGAATCGGTGACCCTGAGGGAGGTGGCCAATGAGGCTCGGGACAAGAAAATCTAAGAAATGATAGACTAGATGGAAAGACAGATGGAGACATTGACGTCCATTCTACAAGACCTCAGGGATGGACAAAGGAAAGCAAGTAACGACGTTTCTGAATCTAGCCGCGAGAGCGCTCCTGCTGGGGGAAATGTAGGAGATGAAGCCTAGAGGCAGAAAGTGCAGAGCGTTACCGGAAGGAAAGAGATGAACTTGGAGGAAAGGGAGTCCTGACAGCACTTGCAAGACACGGCACCTACTTCCCGTGCGGAGGAATTGGAGGGAGAGGTACGCAGGTTAGCACAGATTGTTGAGGACCTTCGAGGAAAGGGAAAGCCCCAAGCTGGAGGATAATGTTGGTCATGGGCGTCACAATCCCCAAGGATTTTCGCTTCCCCGACTTGAAGTTTTCAGGGAAGAGTGACTCGCTGGTGCATATAAAACGCTTCAACGACATGATCGGAGTGCAGGGCTTAACAGCAGCCCAAAGGTGTAGAGCCTTTCCGCTTACTTTGGAAGGAAGGGTAAGAGATTGGTACCGCAAACTACCGTAGGGGTGTATTCTGAGCTTCGAACAAATGTGCATAGAATTTGCAGAGCAGTTCCAGGGGCAGTGGCCCCCGAAAATGACATGATGGAGCTAGTAGAGATAAAGCAGAAGTAGGAGAAGTCCCTCCGAGAATTCGTCAAGAGATACCACCAGGTAGTCTTGGATCTCGAGGCATTCAATCACCCCTAGACACTATGGGGGTTGAAAGAGGGGGTGAAGATGGGAAGACCTTAGTATAACTTGTGGAGCCCCTCGATCCGCTCGTACTCTGATGCATACGAACAGATGAAGATGGACATAGTCATTGAGGAGGAAAAAGCCACGAAGCTAAAGAGCGAGCAGAGCAGTGGGACAAAGTAGAAAGAGAAAGGGGGGCCTGCTCGTAGCGCGTCTATTTCTAAAGGAGTGAGGGACTGGGTTGCTCCCTATAACCCCTACTAGAGGGCTCTCCAGCCACGAGTGGCTCCTACTCCACTTCGCAGGTCCCTAAGCCAGGACCGCAAAGAATATCGGCAGTACAACGGCAACCCGCCTTAAAATCCCCCCGTAAAGTGGGAAACTTTTCCCAAGATAGGGCGGTGCAGATGGTTGATCAGAGCCCCGCCTACGGACAATACATCCTACTGAAGGTGTCATTTGAAGAGATGTTTCAATACATCCATGGCGATCATGGCCACGCGACGTCGCAGTGCCATTACTTAAAAAACCTGACGGAGAACTTGGTCAAAAACCGATAGTTGGACGAGTTTATTGAAAAGGGACACCCGGTAGTCGAGCAGCAGCAAGTAGGGGATGGTAAAGCCTGTGACATGGGCCGCAAGCCACCTGTTGTGAGAGTGATAGCAGGAGAGCCCACGATGGTAGAAAATTCAAACAGGGCTCGGAAAAACTACAACAGATATGCCTCTGCAAGTCGGGAAGTTCTGCTCACTGTGCCCACTACAAAGAGAGCCAAGATACGACAAGGGCCCATCATGTGGACGGAAGAGGATGAAGAAGGAGTCCTATACCCTCACCAGGACGCCTTGGTGATAAGGGCAGATGTCTTCAACAGAGAGCTTAACAGGATATTAGTGGACTCAGGGAGTTCGGTGGATATTCTCTTCAAGTCCACTCTCGACGATATGGGAATGGTGGATGTGAGGCTCGAGCAAACAAGCACCTCTCTAAAGGGATTTGGTCGGGGAAGGCTAACCCCCCTGGGGATTGTCAACTTGCTAGTGACCATGGGCTCAAAGCCCTTTGAGAAGAACATGATATTGGATTTCATGGTTGTGGACGAACTCAGACCTACTTGGCGATATTAAGAAGGCCTTTCATGAGGATCAACCAATCAGTGATGTCCACCCACTACTTAACCCTGAAGTATCGCGTGAATGGAGCGATGGGAGTTGTCAAAGGCGATCAAAGGATCGCGAGGAGCTGCTATGCCACAGCGGTAAAGGAAGCAATGCAGGTGACGTCGCTGGATGCGAGGGGTAAATCTAAAAAGGAGAGGCAGGAGCCTGCTGAAAAATGAGAGTAAATTTTGATAAGGCCAGACGACTAAAAGAAGAAGGTCAGAATCGGCTCGGGAATTAACGAGCACCTGAGAAAAAGTCTGGTCGAGTGCTTGTGAGCACATTCCAATATATTTGCCTGGACGCATGAAGATATGCCTGGTATCGATCCGAAGGTGGCATGCCACAGGTTAGCAATAAGGAAAGACACGAAGCCAGTAAGGCAGAAGAGGAGGTACGTCAACCAGGAGAGGTCTGTAGCCATGAATAACGAGGTGGAAAAGCTACTGAAGGCAGGATTCATAAGGGAAGTCAACTACCCTGAATGAATCTCAAACGTAGTATTGGTAAAGAAGGCGAGTGAGAAATGGAGAATGTGTGTAGACTTCACGGACCTGAACAAAGCATGTCCAAAGGACAGCTTCGCATTGCCGAAAATGGATCAGTTGGTTGACTCCACAACAGGACACGGTTTGCTCAACTTAATGGATGCCTTCTCTGGTTATAGCCAAATCCTCATGTACGAGCCAAACGAGGAGTACACGGCCTTCATCACCAATCAGGGCCTATTTTGCTACAAGGTCATGCCCTTCGGCCTGAAGAACGCAGAGGCAACGTACCAGAGACTGGTAAACAAGATTTTTAAGCCACTCTTGAGGGAATACTGGATGAAGCTTAATCTTGATAAGTGTGCCTTTGGAGTGGGTTCTGGAAAATTCTTGGGTTTCATGGTCAGTAACAGGGGAATTGAGGCCAAACTGGATAAGATAAGAGCAGTGATAGATATGAAGTCCCCACGCACCCTCAAGGAAATATGAAGCCTCACAAGTAAGCTGGCATCCCTCAACAGATTCATCTTCCGAGTGACAGACAAATGTCATGTCTTTTTCCAGGAGGTGAGGAAAGAGAGAAAGATAAAGTAGACACCAGAGTGTGAAGCGGCGTTCCAATAGCTGAAGGAGTACTTGCTGAAAGCCCCGTTGCTATCAACACTGCGAGCAGGAGAAGTTCTATACTTGTATTTAGTGGTGTCACAATGGGCAACGAGCTCGGTCTTGATAACGGAAGAGTCAGGGGTGCAACACCCCGTATATTATACGAGCAGAGTTTTGTTGGAGGTGGAGACTCGATATTTGCCGAAGGAAAAGTGGGCACTCGAACTGGTAACAGCAGCCCGAAAGCTGAGATCCTATTTCCAAGCACACTCGATAGTGGTCTTGACGAACTAGCCGCTCAGACAGATCATGTACAAGCCAGAGACTTCGGGTCGGCTGGTAAAGTGGTCGATAGAGCTCAGCGAATTTATGGTCGAGTGTACAGAGTCGGACAAAGGACCAGACAACAGGCAAGCAGTAAGCTCCCATGCTCTAGGCAAGGTATGGATGGTTATAGTGGACGGGTAATGTGGAGTTCAAGGAGCGGGAGCATGAGTAGTACTTCTTAGCCCTGAAGGGGTGGAAGTACAATACGCCGTGAAGCTCGAGTTTAAGGCCATCAATAACCAGGCTGAGTACGATGAATTAATTCCAGGGCTGAAGCTCGCTTTGGTAGTGAAGGTGGAAGAAGTGAAGCTCTGGACAGACTCTCAGCTGGTGGCAAACCACCTCAACGAAAGCTTCTAGGCGAAAGGGGGAAAGATGGAGGCTTACCTTCGAAAGGTGAGACAGTTAATTGGGAAGTTTCAAGCGGTAGAAGTGGAATAAATTGGAAGGGAAGAAAATGTTCAGGCGGATATAATAGCACGGATGACCGTTGTATCTGACCCCAAGCTATCCAAGTCCATTCCAGTGGAGATCAGGTCCTGCTCTAGTATCAAGCAGGAGGACAAGGTAATGAGCTTATCCTCGAGCAGCACCTGGATGGATCCAATTATCTCTTATCTCAAGGAGGGGACATTGCTTGCCTACAAGAAGCAGGCGAGGAAGTTTAGATGCCAAGCAGCGAGATATACACTGATCGACAGGGTATTGTACAGGCGAGGATACACCCTACCACTGTTGCTCCATCTGGACAAGGAGGAAGCAGACTATTTCCTCAGAGAGATATACTAAGGGATTTACGGAAAACATTCTGGCTCAAGATCTCTAGCCTTTAAAGCTTAAGGCAAGGGTACTTCTGGCCTCTGATGCACCAAGACGCACAAGAAAAGACCAAGAGCTGCAAGAATTGTCAAAGTTTCGCCAACTACATAGCTCAGCCGCCCGAGAACCTCATGGTAATGAACTCACCGTGGCCATTTGCTTAGTGGGAAAGCGACTTGATCGGACCACTGCCAAAAGGAAGAGCATCTGCAATGCATGCTGTAGTCGTGATTGATTATTTCACTAAATGAGTTGAAGTAGAGGCTTTAAGCAGTATTACAGAAAGTAAAACCACTGACTTTATTTGGAGAAATGTGATTTGCAAGTACGGGATCCCCCACGCACTAGTCACAAACAACAAAAGGCAGTTCAACAATAACAACAAGTTCAGAGACTTCTGTAAAAATATGGGGGATAGAACTGAAGTTCTGCTCGTCATCACACCCACAGTCAAATGGGCAAGTGGAGGCCGCGAACAAAACTAGAAAGCGTCTCCTGAAGACCAGACTAGGCGAGCAGAAAGGAGTTTGGGTCAACGAGCTGCCTGGTGTATTATGGGCTTATAGGACCACACACAAAACCGCCATGGGGGGAATAACTTTTTTCTTAGCATTCGGACATGAAGCAGTGATCCCAGCAAAAATAGGGTGGGCACATATCGGACGGAGCACTTCGATAAAGAGTAAAACGACGAGCAGATGTGTGCAAATTTGGATCTGCTGGAGAAGAAAAGGGAAAGGTCACCAGTGAAGATGGCAGAATACCAGCAGAGGATAGCCCGCTACTACAACCAGAACGTGCACATCTGCCAGTTCCAGGTAAGAGATTGGGTACTTAAAAGAGTAAACCAGAGCACTAAGGATCCTAGGCAAGGGGTACTGGGCCCGAACAGGGAAGGTCCGTACTGAGTCTCAAGTAGCCGGTCCGAGGGCATACAGGCTGACTTACCTAGATGGACGAGAAGTTAAAAGGCCATGGAATGCGCAACATTTGATGAAATATTTCCAGTAAGTCCCCTTTGTATTACAAGCGCTAGTGTTTAGTTTCCTTCACACTAGAAATGTGTAAGATCTTATACATGAATAAAAGCAAGAAAAATGCTTCCAAGATTAATTAATCCCACGTGAGCAGATTAAAGCTTATGAAAACAAAGAAAGGTAAAGGCCGAAAGTCACAATGCCTAACTTAAGACGAGACGGTGCCAAACATAAGTCAAGTGAAGGCTCAAGCAGAATAAGCTCACGAAAAAATGCAAAGGCCGAAAGTCTCAAAGCCTAACTTAAAACGAGACGGTGCCAAACATATGCCAAGTGAAGGCTCAAGCAAGATAAGCTTACGAAAAAAATGCAAAGGCCGAAAGTCTCAAAGCCTAACTTAAGGCGAGACGGTGCCAAGCATAAGCCAAGTGAAGGCTCGAGCAGAATAAGCTCATGAAGAAATGCAAAGGCTGAAAGTCTCAAAGCCTAACATAAGGCGAGACGATGCCGAGCATAAGCTAAGTAAAGGCTCGAGTAAGCTCACGAAGAAATGCAAAGGCCGAAAGTCTCAAAGTCTAACTTAAGGCGAGAATGTGCCGAGCATAAGCCAAGTAAAGGCTCGAGCAAGCTCACGAAGAAGTGTAAGGGCTGTAAGTCTCAAAACCTGAGCTTAAGGCGAGACGAAGCCAGAAAGGCTCAAGCTAGATGAGCTCTCAAGTGAAGTTAAAGGCCGACGCTGTAAAGTTTAACTTTGGGCAAGAAAAAAAGGCAGACGTAGCCAGAATGAGCTCGAGCACAACAAGCTCGCGCAAAAAGATACCGCGGCCTCAGGACATAAAGTCTGTCCAGGTTAAGGTAAAATAATTAAAATTCATAAGGGGTTAGTCTAGTTAGTCACATTTTGGCAAGACGAGCAGAAGCAAACCATAGTCAAAGTTATGTAGGAAAGGCCCAAAGCCTGCTGAAAATTTACCCCATAGAGAATTTTGGAACAGATTGAGAGTGCAGAGGCAAAGTAAGAAATATATGTTCTTCATTCCATCACTAAGATTACAAAGTACCAAAAAAAAGAGAGAGAGTACAATAAAGCCATTTAAGGGGCTTGAGCAGTCGGGCTAGCAGTGGGGGCTGGGGCCTTGGAAGATGGGGTAGCTTGAGAATCCGTAGCGGCAGCAGCAGCAGTTAGGGCTTCAGCGGTTGCAGGAGCAACTTCTCCAGACCTTGCAGCATCCATTTCCTCCTGAGCAGGGGGATCCCTTGGTTCCTGAGTCCGAGCATCCTGCTCATTTATGTAAGCATCCACACTCGCCTCGAGCTTGGACATATCCAACTCGGGGTATTCCTTGCCCAGGACGGACATGATGCACTTATAGCTGAAGGTCACCCCTTTATTGTACTCCTTCGCAAGCTGACTCTCCAGGGAGTCCACCTTATGTTGAAGGCAAGAAGCCTCTGCCTCCATGGTCCTCTCAAAGGCAGAACTCTGCACGTAGAGGTCTTTCCGGGCATTCACCAGCTCATCCCAGACCATGGACAATTCCCTCTCAAGCTGGAGTACCTTGGACACAGCCAAAGCTTCCTTCTCCTCAAAGGTGGAGTTCTTAGTGCGAAGTTTGGCTGCTTCCTCCTCCTTCTGCTCAAAGCGTCTACCTCAAGCCCTGATTATTGGCCCTGAACTTCCTCTCAAAATTCATGGCCTTGGTCTTAAAGGCAGTGGCGGCAGCCGTAGCATAGCACGAGAGGCGCTGAAATATGCTGGCTAGCTCGCTAACGCTGGAGGCCTCCAACTCCTCTGCAAGCTTTTCCCCCATGTGCCTAGCAAAATTCCCGACATAGGAGTCGGTAAAATCGGGCTGCTGTTGCTCCTGAGAGCGTCCTGATCGAGATCTGGCCGGAACAACAGCTCTCGAGCCCTTTGGGGTGCTTCTTCTGCTACCCGCTCACTCTCTTGAGAAAAAGGAATAGCCCTGATTGGCGTGGCAGCGGGGTCAACTCTGGTCCTCTTGGCTGGAGCAGAGGAGCTACTCAGTCGCTCTGCCGTGCTCGAGGGCCTTTCAATCAAGAAAGGATGCCACTTATTTCTTCCTCGGAAGCAAGGCCAAACTCGACAAGGTTATGAAGGGATAATAACTCCTTGCACGAGCTCGCGTTGTCCAAGGCAGTATTGATGCGCGAATGAAGCTCCTCTTCAACTCGATATGACACACTCAAAGAGACTGCAGCAAAGACCAGAAAAAATAATAAGAAGAAAACGAGCAGAAAAGTCAAAGCAGAAAACATGATAAGTAGCATACGACCTGGGGTACAAAAGCGAGAAGGAATTTGAGGAACCTCTTCGACGACAGAGGCTGCTCGCCCCTAGTTCCCTCTGGCAAAAAAGAATTTACCCTTCCAGTTGCCACTAGAGGTAGAGAGGTCGGTGATGGGTTTCTTACCTTTCGAGTTGGAAGTGAAGTAGTACCAGCCCTCATCCTTAGGGCTGCTCTTCAACTAGTAGAGATGCTTTATTTCATTTACCATCGCCTCGTCTAAATTACACCACATCCATAAGATGTACAATCCCGACAAAACCCTCCACCCGTTCGGGTTCAACTGCCCTGATGCTAGATGCAACTGGGATAGGACCCAGGCAAAGTAGGGCTGAATGGGCAACCTAACGCCCAACTTGAAACATTCTAAATAGAGGGTGACATACCCTTAAGGAGGACGGCTAAGTGTATTACTTTTGCCAGAAAGATGTAGATCAACACTGGCAGGAATGTGATACATGACTCTAAGCCAGTCTAAATCTTGGTGTGAAGTCTAACACCTCATGTTGTCAATGACAAACGACTCGGCCTCTGACCTTTGGCCAACCCTTTGCCTCTGTTGCAACCGGATTTTCCCCACAACCTCGATCTCTTTAGGGCTTGGGTCTCTAACCGAAACCCCCTTAGTAGCCTCGGAGTCACTCGAAGAAGATGATTATTTAGGGGACATCTGGCGGGGTTGCTGAGTGGCTGACATTTTTCTTTTCCTAGAGATAATCTACCGAGTGGGAAACAAAATACCTATAAAATGGAAAAAAATAAGAACGAGAAGAAAGGGAAGAGTTTATACCTGAAACATATTTGATGAAGGCAGAGAACGACGACGGTGAAGAAGAAGGTGAACTTCATTTGCAGGCTGCTGTTTTTAGTCTGAAAAAGGTTTAGAAATTGGGGATTTATAAAGGGAAAAGCAAGTCATGCCAACAGACGGCACGTTACTCAAGGGGATGCGACCGTTCAAATAACCGACTCTTTAAAATTCAAATGAGCGGTCCAGATCAACCCACGCATCTCGCATTAACTGTGAAGTGATGGAAAATACGAACAGCTAAGCGTGACAAAGTAAAAAAGGGGGGGAACCCGCCCAAACAAGAAGTTTCCAGTCTTATCTCTTTTCACTCTTAAGACTAGAAACTGGGGGACTGGTGTTTAGGCAATGCCGAGCAGAACCCCTCGAGGACAATCCAGCCCGAGCAGAAGACCTAATCGCTAGCACGAAGACACCCTTGTTCGGTGTCAAAGCTGATAAGGGTCAAGTGTTCCAAGACTGTCGGATCCTAATCTCCTCATCTTGCTAGGGTGAAAGAGATCCTCGACCACTGAGCAGGACCCGGTCATGCTACGGGAAGCACCATGGACAGAGGGAAACCGGAGCTCGAGCAGAGCATATCTAAGCAGGACGGTCCCTCCCTCTGACAATTTGTCACGACGATCGATGACTGACAAGTACCCCACGCCATGGAGTTTCATCACTATTATCGATGACCGACGCACGCCTCCACAGTGTCATCATTGTACACAGACATACACAACATCATCATTGGGTCACGGGAACCCATACCGATCTGACATCGCACGCCCCCAGGTCATGTCGCAGCAGCCCCAAGCTGTCAGAAAGGCACAAGCGCAATTAATGTGGAGGTGGGCATCCAAGCAAACGGGGTGGGAAAACAGGTGGATAAATACCAAACGAGGGACAAGGTAAGGGGATTCTTCTTCTTTTTTTAGAATCTCGATTGTAACTCCAATTCTTCTATCCATAGTCCAGTTTCCTTTTCTCTTAAAACATCTCACTTTTCTGGTCCCTCGGATCAAGAGGGATACCAAAACAATCGACTCGATTACTGACTTGAGCGTCGGAGGGTTTTCACCAAAAAAATACCCGGCAACCCCTGACACCCTTTTGTGGACGCAGGTCGAGAGATATCGCCGTGCCAGTAAACTGAGAAAGGCAGGAACCAGTAAGGAAACCTTGCTCAAGCAACCAATGAGCAGAAGTCTACAACATCACTTGGAAAGGAGCAGAAAGCCGCATCAACAATAATAACAACAATAATAATTGCCTGAAGAGTATCACGACAGTGGACTCTTTACGTTTTTAAGAATTAGGCTGACTAGAACCAAGAAAACGATACATCATTAATTTTTTCATTCGCTAATTAATTGGGAGCTGCAGAATGGAAGTGGCAATATGAAGAAAGAAAATTACAAAAATTATTATTTTTTATCTGCGTAAACTAAAGATTGAAATGAGAGAAAAGAGATAATCTCTAAGAATCATCGTGAAAGAAAAACAACAAAGCAGCATAATTAAAGAACAAGTGAAAGCAAATATTTGCAGGGAGCACATCCGCAGCTTGAATAAACTTGGATCAGTTTCGTAGTCTATTGGAAAATAAGAGAAAAAAAGGGTGAAACATCATTAATTTTCATCAATTTAGATTCTTGACCATACCTTCGAGCTTGTTATTTGATATATATAACTCCTTAAGTTTGATCAAATTGCCGATTTGTTTTGGTATGGCTCCCGAAAAATTATTGTACGACAAAGATAACTTTCTCAAGTGTCTGCAATTTGATAGAGTAGATGGTATTTCACAATGAAACATGTTATTTTCCAGAAACATGGATTCCAAATTAGGAAAATGATCGCAAATATTGAGTGGGAGTTGGTCAGATAGAGCGTTGTTTGTGAAATCAATGACAATTAAAGAAGACATTGAAGTTGGAAGAAGGGAAAGAACTGGAGAGTTGGTTATCATCGAGATGAAGTATTTGTAGTGAGCTTATGCTGAAGATGGAGGAAGGAATGGCACCCCAAAGCCGGTTGTAACTGACATCAAGTGACTGCAGAGAATATAGATTCCCAAGTTGAGAAGGGATAATGCCGACGAGGCCAAAAAGAGAAATATTTAAGGCTATAACTCTGTGGTTATGGACATCACAAGTGACGCCGATCCAATTACAGAAACAGCTTCTTGTGTTTCAATTATTGGCTAGGAAACTTGTAGGATCATGTGTTATACGTGCTTTCAGGGAAAGAAGGGCATATTAATCTGGGTTAATAGTACTTGTGTTGGCTGCAGCAAATAAGGAAATAAGTACTTATAATGAAACCAAAATTCCTAAATAGAGATGGTCAAAACATTTAAGAAAAAGAAGTTTATATTCACGCAAGTCATGCCAGATTGAGCTGTACCCAACGAAAAGTACGACATGTCATACTTTTTTCAAGGCCAATGTGTTAGACATATTTTTTTTAAGTCAACGTACACTTTTTTTAAGCCCATCCACTATTAATAATAATAATTCTTAAGAGTTAACATTTCATTGTTAACATGAACTTACATTGACTTTGTAAATCATAATCATAATAGCATTAATTCTTACAAGTTTTAAATTAAAATATAATAATTTATATTTCATTAACGTGATTATTTAACTATATTATTTAATTTTGTAATAATTAATTATGATACAATGATACATAAATGTAATTCCACAGACCATGGTAAGTTAAACAATTCTCGCTTTAGTTTACGAAGGCCGAAGAGTATACAATTAGTTTTTGAACTTCATCAAATCACTAGCGAACATTGAACTTACCTCCAAAGACTAGATCATCTTCCATTACAACTTTTTGGAATAAATTTTACTAGTTGAAAGATTGTGACTTTGCAAATGAAAGACAATTAAATAGGTGCCAATTTTAGGACGTACCATGAACTGTAGTGATGCAAATTAAAACTAATTTTATTTGAACTACTAATATTGTACTTGCACGTGAACTCCTTTGAATGCAAATGCAACATTTAATTTATCATAAAAAATATGTTGGTTCATAATTTTATTTTTTGTGTATAAATATAAAAAAATATTTTATTCACAAATGAAACATATTTTCTTTGACTAATTTATGATTTCATAAATAAAATATTACAGCCATAAAAGTTTATATTTATTATTTATAAAATCATGATATTTATAATTTTATTTATTAAAGTCATGATATCATTTGCTCATTCAATAAATTATAAACATAAAATAGTTAGATTATTTTTTTTTCAAACTAAGACTTAAATTATTTTTTTTCTAAGAGAGTTGGCTTAAAAGTTCAAATGATAGGCAAAAAGACTTTCCTTGTTAGCAACCATAAGCCAGCAACTACTATTCACATTAGACAATGTATCTTCTTCACTGCACCTGATATATCTCAATTCTCAAATGAAATAAAGAGGGAACGTTGACACAGGAAAGAGGAAACCAAGTTTCTAAAACATTATGCAACCAACGGATAGCCAAAAATGTAATACTATTACAGCTGCCAAAACGGAACAAAAACCGTTATTTTCTAGTATTAAGTTACAGACATTAGCAACAACAATCTAACATAACATTGAAGAAAAACAATAGATGCATTCAAATAAGCATTATATTTTGCAGGCATTATTTGCAGTAACGACAATATTTTTCAAACTAAGACTTAAATTAATTTTAAAAAACGTATGATAATAATTCCATTAACCAAATCATAATACTCTTTTCAACTTGTTGTAGGCCATTTAAATGGCCAACAATCTAACATAACATTGAAGAAAAACAATAGATGCATTCAAATAAGCATTATATTTTGCAGGCATTATTTGCAGTAACCACAATATATTTAATTTGCTAGGACTCTAGTAGTATATTTTAATTTCTTTCCTATTACGATTATGCTTTCTTGTTGCAATTATGATTTAAAGTTCTACTTAGATTACAATTAGGATTGTGTTGAACTTCTTAAAATACGTGGTTCTTATTATGTTTTTTAACCAAGCATTAATAAAAATTAATGCCAGCCACTGTTAATTATTTTCTCTTCTCTCTGAAATCTTAAATTTTTCATCTCTTTTTTCTTGAATTCTTTAATAAAATAGAACCCTAACATAATCTCATGAAAGATTTGATTGGTTTAGGACTTTTATATTTGATTATGCAGTGATTCCATCAGTAAAGTTAAACAGGGGGAAAATAAACGAAAGAGTTGATTGTGATATTTGTTGAGAGGAAGGGAATTAAGGTTTAGGGTGAATGTGTCAAGACTAAAGAAATAAGAAATATTTTTAATTTATCTTATTAATAAATTAACAAATATGTACTTAATGGTAAAATAATATTTAGGGATATTTTGGGAATATAAACATTTGTTAAAAAGTGGGTATAAAGAGTAATTTTGTTATTAAGGAAAAATATAGGTACATTCCTAAGGTTTAGAAAAATAATCACAAAAATCCTCAAATTTTTAATAAGAGACATCAATATCTTGTCCCTCTATTAACCCATCGATTCTAACATTTTTTAATAAATAAAAATATTATATTAAAATAAATGTAATAATATGAACATTTTATACTAGTTTAATATTTGAAAATATTTTAATATTGTATATTATATTAGACATCTTTATTGTGCTAAAGTAAATTTTATAATAAATAGACACATAATATTAAGTAAATAAATATTTTAATTATTTTGGATATTAAATAAAAAATTTTATTATTAGTAATACGTAAGGTATATTTTACCAATTACAAAATCTATCTAACTGAAAGATTTATTTAAAAATTTTATAATAAATATATATTATTAAAATGAATATAATAGTTTTTATTTTTTGAAATTAATATAATTATTTAAAATATTTAATATTATTAGTCTACTAGATAGATTAAATTGTTTATATTATATGTGTATTTTTAAAAAAAAATTAAAGTTATTTTTTATTATTATATTCTAAGGGCATGATAGTTAAAAAAGGGTCTTGAAGTTTCTCGTTGAAAATTTTAGGATTCTTTATGATTATTTCTATAATCTTGGAGGTACAGCTGTTATTTTCTTTATTATTATTATTATTAGGGTGGGCAATTTAGCCTATTAATTCACTCACTAAAAAACATTTGTCTTAATAAACCCATTTCTAAAATTTAAATAGAAAAATTTTACTCCTGCACCTATTAAATCTCCAAAATAGCCTCGGATAAAAATATTATTGTCCTTCATCAACATTTTTTTTTAACATTGAGAATAGCTCTTCTAGTTCTCCAACTATGCCAAAGCAAATCTCTTAAAAAAAAAAAAAAATTCAAGAATATAAAAAATTTCAATTGCTATGGACGGAGGAATGACAAATTAATGAAGCACTAATACATTTCTTTTTTCTTCTGGCATAAGGCGAAAATAGGTTTTTATAATTTCATGAAATCATGAAGGAATTATGATTTATGAGAATTTTTCGTTAATCCATAGCAATTTACCATGTAAATGAACTGCCAATAAAATTGATTCATCCTTCTGAAAAAAAAAATTGAAGGGAAGAGTTAAATGATTACTGCAGAAAGATGGAGACGATATAGTTCATCACGAAAATAGACTGGGAAAATGCTCTTCTTTTTTTTTTTTTTAATTTACATTCTTTTGTCCTTAAATATAATTTTGTTGAAAGATAAATTAGTAATTATGGTTTAAATAGCCCCTCCCTTATTACTATTATAATTATTATGCACTAAATTTTTATTTGTATTTTTTGACGGCTATTGTGCACTAAATTACTAGGATAGACAAAAAGAACTCTGCGGTTGCCTTCCTAGTTTTATGTTTTATTATATAGGGAAAAAAAAAACACACACACACACATTCCCATTTAGACTCACATTTAATTAGTTTTCAACAAGGCTTATTGTTGTTATATTGTGGATAGGTTGTGGATGGGTGTATAGAAATATTTTAAGATAAGAGGAAATAATAATTCTAATTTGGGTATATCGGTTTGCTATAATTACGAGGGGATGTGGAAAATTTACCTACAGCTTCGAGGGTGTATTTATTTATTAGAGTGAAAATGAGGAGTGAATAGTCATCATACTCTAGTATTTATATACTTATTTAATAGTGTGAATAAGAATTTTATTTCCAATTCTAACCCAATTTTTTAATAAGCAGTGAAATTCCTACACCTACAAGGGAGGTAGGGGTGGATCCTTTTTTATCTTTCTTTTTAAATATAACAAATTATATTTATTAAAATTAAATAATATTACATTTATTTTAAAAAAATAATATCATATTTATTTAAATAATATTATTATATTATCTAATAATATTTCATTATTAAAAATAATTATTTACATTGATTCTAAGTTAAAATTACTTAAAAAATAATAATATTATATTTATTTAATATTAATAATTAATAATAGTAAATAGTTTATTCTAAGAAAATACAAATTTTGTATTATATTATTAACAATAATGTTTCATTTGTGTTGCTCTTATCAATAGTTTTTATTAACATAATTAAAATTAATAAAAAATTTATGATTTACATAATTAAGAATTAATAATAATTATTATTAATATAATAATTATTAACTTATATGATTAAAATTAATAATAAAATAAATAGCTTATTTTAGAAATATTTTTTTATTTACTTTGTAATTAAAAACTATAATTCTTAAAATAAAGGTAAAATTATAATTGAAATAATTCACTAAGACAAAGTAAACACATAAATAAAATTTTAATTTTTATTTCATACTTTTATTTTATTGTAAATAAATAACTTACTCTCACTCTTACTCCATACTCTTAATTTCAAGATTCTCATTCTTCATAATCTAAAAAATAAATGCCAAGTGTATTGTCCCACTTCATGATGATTCTTCACTTAATTTCAATTAATGGGAGAAAGCAGATATTGTGCAAATGATAATTATAAAGCATGACTTGGGGTAAAGAAATTTTTTAAAAAAGAAATCAATGTGAGGATTTCATGTGTTCTATTTTTTTTTTTTTAATACAGTGTGTTCTAATAATTTCTCCTCTTTTCTATGCAAAAAGTAAGTCTAGTCAAAAGTGTTTGCAAAAGATAATTATAAAGAATGACTTGGACTAAACAAATTTTAAAATATTTTGAAAGATATTGAGTTTGTTTAAAAGGAAATCAATGGGAGGATTTCATGTGTTCTATTTAATTTCTCCTCTTTTCTATGCAAAAACAAGTCTAGTCAAATGTGTTTGCAAAAGATAATTAAAAAGAATGATTTTAGTTAAACAAATTTTTAAATAATTAGAAAGTAGTCTTTGGCGCATCAAATGGAGAAGGCAAGTGTTGTGCACTCTCACATTTACGGGGATAGCTCCAACGATACATGAAAAAAAAAAAATATATGGTCATTAAAATAAAAAAAACTTAGCAATCGGTTATTCCATAAAAGATTATTATATTATACAATAAATAAAATATTAATAAAGTATTAATTATTTTAATAATAGAGACCCATAATAATAATAAATTATTTTTATAATAATTAAAAATTAGTTTCAAGTTTAATGATTTTAATATCAAGTTAATGGTAGGTGATTCATATTTATTGGTCCATTAATTTCATGATTTTTAAGATTACCTCCTTGGTTTCATATTTATTACCCTCAATTTTAAGTTTCTTTGGTTTCAAAATTAATAGTCACAGTATCAAGTTAATAATAGGTGGTTCATATTTTTTGATTCATTAATTTCATAATTTTTGGAGTTGAAAGTTCATGGTCCCTAATTCCATATTCATTGCTCTCAATTTCAAGCTGCTTTGGTTTCAAGTTTAATGGTCTTAGTATCAAATTAATGGTAAATGTTTTATATTTATTGATCCATTAACTTCATGATTTTCGGGGTTGCAAGCTAATGGTCTCCAGTTTCATATTTATTTAGTTTCAAGTTTCTTTGGTTTCAATTTTCATGGTCACAATATTAAGTTAATAGTAGGTGTTGCATGTTTATTGGTTAATTAACTTCATGATTTTCGGGGCTACGAGTTAATAATCCCTAGTTTTATGTTCATTACCCTCAGTTTTATATTTATTGATCCATTACCTTCATGATTTTCGGGGTTACAAGTTAATGGTCCTCAGTTTCATGTTCAAAACCCTTTAGTTTCAAGTTTAATAGTCTCAGTATCAAATTAATAGTAGGTGTTTCATGTTTATTAATCTATTAATTTCATGATTTTCGGGGTTACAAGTTAATAGTCCACAGTTTCATATTCATTGCCTTTGGTTTCAAGTTTAATGGTCCTAGTATCAAGTTAATTGTAGGTGTTTCATGTTTATTGGTCTATTAATTTCATAATTTTCAGGGTTGCGAGTTAATAGTCCCCAATTTCATATTCATTACTCTAAATTTCAAGTTTCTTTAGTTTCAAGTTTAATGGTTTTAATATCAAGTTAATGATAAGTGTTTCATTTTTATTGGTTCGTTAATTTCATGATTTTTAGAGTTGCAAGTTAATAATCTCAGTTTCATGTTCATTGCCCTCAATTTCAAGTTCCTTTGATTTCAAGTTTAATTGTCAGAGTATTGATGTTTCATATTTATTGATTCATTAATTTCATGATTTTTTGGATTGCAAGTTTAATGAATATGTAAGAAAATGAGAAGTTTGTTTAGCCCTCCCATAATTCAACATATAAAGATTCACAACATGGTGACATGAGAAAGTGAGGACATTTTATATTTGTTTATTTTCTTAATAATAATGGGCATGGAAAAATACCCATAAATTTATGTTACCTCGGGCTAAATTAAATTTTTTTTACTTTTAAGTGAGCGTAAAAATTCATAAGTAAAAAAAGTACATCAAATAAGGGTGATATAAAGTATGAAAATAAAAGGTAATTCAAATATAAAAAATACTATTTTTTAATTATGGAATCTAGCCCACTATTTTGTTTGAGCATTCAAACGTAAGCTCATAAATAAGAATTTCTTTATACTTCAGAATTCGAGTAATGAATTCACAATAAGAAAAAGACCGATTATTGATGGCAGGAATGCTAAGCATGTGCTTAGGAATGACGTACCCAAAATTTACTTTGCGACCCCGTAAAATATAGTCTAATAAGGTCACATCGAGACACATCACCTGGTCAGCATGACCTCCCAGTATTGACCACAAGCTGAAGTATGTTGTGTACGATTTGGACTTGTAAGCCCAAATATTGGGCATGAAATTTAATCTTACATACTTCATAAATAAATGAAACCACCTACAAATGTTCCAAACAGTATTAGCATAAGTATATCTCACGAATTTTAGTTCTTTTTTAGATAAGTATAGTTCTAAGCCTTCATCTTTTGTTTTTAGGATGGTATTTAGGTCAACGACATCAAATTCAATATAAATGTGAGCCATACTTATTTTTACTCGATTTTCCTTTTTAGAGAAAATATTAGTGTTTAAGTAAATGACCTTCACAAGTAAAAGGTTAACGGTTTGCCTCTGAGAAAGTTTTAAAGTGAATTAAATTGAAGTCAAGTATGTCATTAACCCTATCGTTAGAAGATTGTCGCTTCTTATTGGCTACATGCTTCCTTTTCTTTGCCTATGATGCATCACCACCAGCCATGGAAACCAAAACTTAAAGTTCATGAAATTTTATGATTAGATAGTAGGAAAAGGTATTTTAGTAATAAAGTGTGAATGAGGAGTGGATTTGGATACATTTTATGCAGCTGATCCTAGGGTTTAGATTTAGGATTTTGATGATTTTGATTACAAATGATGAAATCGTGATTACCCTTTAGACGATTGATGTTTACATGAATGAAAATAAAAATTTGATGTTTAACAAGGGACAATGGCGATGGAAGCTCTAGACTTTGGTGAGATAGAGAGAGGCAGCTGCAATACCAACCAAAACGAATGTGTAAGATAAATTCAAAAACCATTAATGTTAAAATGTCTAGCAAAATCGACTAGCTGTTTTATTAAAAAGGCTAGCCATTTCTAATAAGCATGCATTCTGTACTATAAACAACTAGCTTTTTTATTGAAAATAGCTAGTTGTTTTCGCGAGGCATGTATTCTACTTTACAAAGATGGCTAGCCATTTGCATTTGTCATGCCTTTTGGAATGCAAAATGCTAACTTCTTAATTGAAACGGCTAGTTGTTTGCATTAAAAAATGCATGCCAAATGCAAACGGCTAGCCTTTTAATTTAAATGGCTAGCTGGTTTCTCAAAGTATGCATTTTAGAATGCAAAAAGCTAGTTGTTCACCAAACCAAATACCAACCAAACCTTTTATTAATTGTGACATTAAATGTTTTAAAACCCAAACCCATGCACCGTTCTTTTCTTGTTATTTACAAAGAAGATCAAATCCAAAGTAACTCATTTCATGACAATGGAATAGGAAATGTGCAAATGCAAGTATGTGATCAACTACAGAAACTAGCGATAACTAAGGGTATTTTGAGGATATATCTGATACAATAACATTAGCCCATTCAAGCTGCACTCTGTCGACCAATAGTCAACCTATTTCAGTCGATATCGATTCATCTTTTGATATCATGAATGATGCCCACATATGATATAAAAATTATGCTAAGTCTGTTAGATTCTTTATAAAAAATAGTGAGCTTCGTTGTGACAGTAAAAGCAAAAAAGTTGTCAGTCGTAGGTGGGTTTGCTCTAACCAAAGATACAGGTTACGAATCATTTTGACTTTCCACTCGAGTAGTAGAATGAGCTTCTCAGAAGTGAATGTTTTGATATTATCATGTATGAAATGAACGGTGTCAGTACTTTCATATTAGGCATACCTGGAAGATAAATGGTGAAATGAAGTATTATCTTACTTTGACTAGAATATATTTATTCTAGCATGCATCTCAGAATGTATGTTATCCCCTTGCGTTCATGTTCATTGCTGAAATGAACCTATGGCTGTTAAAAAATAATGAGAACCTGTTATTAACTATCTTATAGTAAGGCCACATTGATTAAAAACAAACAGTCCCTATAATCAGCTAAATTTTTAGTTTCATTGTCAATTATCTTGTGAAATTTAAACAACAACAACAACCTGTTGAACAATAAATAATCGAAGCATTGAACAAAATCCATGTAACTTAGGCTGGTTATGATAACTTGTGTATAATAAACTTCAGTATGTTCTAGTTTCGAGCAAATTTTAACAATAAGAATTTGTGACTTATGACCAAATTTTTCATCACAACTTGCAACCACTGTTCATCTTTTTCGCCTGAAACGATCTTTTCTTAAGCTGTTGTTATGTCTTGTTCTAGTGGGCACATTATGATTTTTTACCATTAATGCCAAGATGGAATCATGTAGATAATTAACAGTGTTAGTATACTCTTCATGCAACAACTGTTCAATGTAAGCTAGACCCGAGCATTCTTTGAGTCATGCTATTAAAATCACCATGTAATGTCATAATGTCAATGGTCCATCAACAGCGACATTATAAACTACAACGAAGTATAGCACATAAGAAGCATAAGAAAGCATACTACATATGATTGGTTTGTGATGATTCCAAGAGTATCTATAAATTTGATTACAGAAACTCCACAATCAAAACAGTTAGGTTGCCTAGGAACTCTTTAACCATGAGTGACTCTAAATGACAATAAACTCCAAATTACTAGAAATATTGATTCACCGTGCAGTATAACGTCTAATGAGTTTAACTATTTGAAAGTGAAATCAACATCTAGATGGAATGCAAAATGCCTCTGAGCGAAAAAAGATCATACTTACAATGTTATTGACTTGTATTTTCCTATCTTATGTCCGGTGTACATACGGTAGTGGATCCCATAGCTTATACCATACATGGGAATAAAGATATGTCCACCAACATTCATATCTTATACCATACATGACAAAATAATAAGATATTAATTTAAACAAAGACACACACTACTTGTTGGCATTGATGTAAATCATATATATAATGTTCACGATATTGAGAAGCAGCTTTGAACCCATCCATGTGTGCATTTGGCATTATAGTAAATTGCTACATATTTATGACATGAAATTCAGAGAAACTAATACTTAAATTCATGTACTGGATTATCAATAAAAGGATATAAACTACGAAATAGATAATAAGGAATCAGTAATTGCATATCTGGTTAGTAGTAACTAGCTAATTAGTTACCCATGGATTTTACAAAATTCACATCGTAAGCTAAGGTAATCACTCATCATGAAAATAATATAAATATAAGAAAAATTATACTTTATTATATTATTTAAAATCAACCAAACAAAAACCTTAGATACATGGATCAACAGTCATTAATGAACTCATATAAAGAACAAACATCTTTATCAAGTGATGCATCAAGCAAAAGTGACAACAAGCCACGCCGACTAATATCCTCATGACTTGATCGTACAATTATCTGACTACAAGTAAAGCATGTGATATATTAACACAAACCAAATAACTATGACCATTTATTTAAAAATAACCAGATGTCAGAGCATAAGAGATTCGTTAATCTGTGTGCGTAGTTTTGTCAAATCCATACTGAAGCATCTTCAATTGATTGAGGGTAACTGAATCATTCATTAAAAAAGGTCTCGCACAATATTTTGGCTTTAGACCACGTGAAACTTGATCATACAAAGATAGCTGGTACTACCCCGGCTTTTGATTTCTGTATGACCGAGGAGGAATTAAAGACAATATATTAAATTTTTTGGGTTGATTAATTTTTTTTTTGGGCGGAAGACTACAAATTTTTTAAATACAAAGAAATAAGAAATATTACATTAAATGTAAGTTAGTTTTGACAAAATTTAACGAATCATTAATGCATATATACCTTGTCTTCAAGTAGGGGTACCAATTCATGTTTTATCACATCGTCGAATACCATTGTTGTTTTTTCCTTTAGGACAGCTTTCGCATATATACCTTGTCTTCAAGTACGGGTACTAATTCAGGTTGCATCACATCCTCGAATACCACTGCTAGTTTTTCCTTTATGACATCTTCCTCATCAGTGGATGTGCTAAGGTACAAAGATTTTCACTCTTTAACTTCGATGAGCTTACACTTTTCACGTACTAGAAACATAGTGTGATAATAGTAGGGATAGGCAGGTGCATCTCTATATTCGAAGAGGAAAATATTGAAGCATCAGTTGCCTCAACACCATCATAGGTAGGAGGCGATTTATTATCATTAGCCACATTCGCTCATTCCTTACCAAAATATGATCGTTTCAACTCTTTTACTTTTCATTAAGAAAGTGCATTTTTAAGGCCATTTATTCTACGACTTCGTTGTTTCTTTTCATATCTTCCTCTATTCTATTTATTACAGCCAACATGGCAGGGAATTATTGTTGCCTTGTTGCTTCACTGTTGTCAATTTGTCCCTCACTTTGCCTTACTGATGTGTCTTGACCACTTTCTTGCATAAAAACCTGTGAAAACTATGAAAAAACATGAATAATGTATTTAATTTAACAACATAATTACAATACACCATACAATTATTTAAATGAAAAAATCGCATTGCTTTCAAAGTCACCAATGTTTTGCTGCCACTTTAAAAATCTTTTTACTACTCTGTCACTCCATGCACTAGAGGACATCCATTCTTGGCAACAAAAGAAAGTCAAAACTTAGTTTATGACATGTAAAACAACTGCAAACAATAAAAAAAAAATAGTTAATAAAAACATAATAATGAATAATATCATAATTGCTTAACAAATGATAATACAAATATAGTAAATAAATTATACCATTAAAATATTACACATCCACTTAAAGGGGAAACTTGATTTTCGTGGAACATTTCAACTCTTTCCCATAATAAATTCAAAGCCCAACTAGCCCAATCTTTGGCACGAATGTCAATCACATCTTTCAGCGCATTAAGGTATGATGAATTGATGTATATGGCTAGAATGGGACACAAAATAGTTTTAATCTCAAAAAGACTAAATAAAGTATCGAATTCCTCATCTACAGAGGTAATTGTCTTTAATTTTTTAGGTATAGTACCTATTAAGATATCTTTTTCCTATGCAGTACTTGGCCTACAATTTATTTATCTTATTATCTTCTCTAACAAGCACAATTAGCGTTCCTTTTTCTCCAACACCCATTATGCTTGTAAAATTTTTGGCATAAACTTGTATTTGATTGAAGTGTTATGGACTGACTATTTATGATATATTGCTTAACTAGTAATCTACATAAATCTTGCCTAAGCCGACCACATTTCAAACCCAACAAGCTGCTGAAACTATTTTCTCTCAAGACATCCTATTGTTTAATAGAAAGAGAAGATAAAATATTAGAGAGCCGCAATACCCGCAATACATTGTACCGCAATGGGTACCACTAGCTAAATAGTTCTTTGCTATTGGAATCGATTTATTCAACAATCTAAGGGCGAGCTCGTGTTAATTTCAGTGTTTCCAATACAACTGTTAATGAAGTCAACTTTCTTGCTAGATCTAAATTACGACCATTTCTCATATATACGTCCCTTAACTTACACCCGAAACGAATATTCATTGGTTAGTCATCCATTAACAAATCGTTAACTAAGATACATCACATAAAAATTGTTTACAAACTTTTTCATCCACTTTTACCTTTCTTCTTTCCACTTTTGGGATTCGGTCTTACTATAGGTAAAACTAATATCAGTTCCATATATATCAACAAAAACTTTTGCATTATTAACTATAAAATGAAAAAAAAAATAATGCACTAGTAACTTACAAGTAGCATGCGTATGAAGGGTAATTTCCTGTTTCCTCCCCTGAGGTTTGACTAATCTCCACTTTGAGAGATTTTATTAGCGTATCTCTACTTTCCTCCCTTACTGTTAGTATCCAGTTTCATATAAGGTTAGACAAAGGGGGCAAGTTAGTAATTGCAAATTTTATTGATTAATTATTCAACCAATTTTAAAACTTTGCATTATATGAATTGGAAAGTGAATAAAACACTCTAATGTTCATTGGTTAAAAAAAGAAGCATGCTTTTATCCAAAACTACAAAAACATGCTCTTTTTTCCATAAAATCAAAGCCACAAAACTCAGAACCCATTTCAAATCTCTCATAAAATTGCTTTTAAAAAAATTTATTGCTACGCATAACAAAATAAAGATAAAAAAAAAAAACCAAATCTGAATCGATCATAGCAGATACCGATTCAAGAATCAACTAAACAAACCGCCATCAGCAAGTACTGGCGAAGACCTATAAACCACCTATTTGCAATGGAAATTTCTATTAGTTTTTTTCCTATATAATATCAAATGCACGATCCAAATTAGGGTTTCGTTGCTTATTATTTCACTAGAGAAATATATTGGAGGCTAAAGATTAGGTAATAATACGAATTTTGCTTGCTTTCATTGAAAGCTAAGTGAATGAGTTCATAGAATTCTGTTTTTCGAGGGAATTTGTTTAGTGTCTATGTTAGCTAGTTGCAATGATTTTGTTATACCTGAAATCAAAGATAGTCTTGAAAACATTGGTTGTAGTTGAAGGGAATAAAACTAAGTTTTTCAATTTTTCAATTAAAATATTTTAGGACCGATCTCATACAACATATAAAAATTAAGTAATCTAGAAATTTATACCTTGATATTTTGAGAAGATGAACAATTGAGAGTTATAAATCCGTTTCCAAACCTAAATTGTAACTGGCACCTCTTAGATATCTTCTTTATTTTTCTTAAAATCCCTAAGGTTCTCTTCTGTCTCTATTTAAGAAAATAATGCCCTTTTATAATATCTTATGAAAAACCCTAGTATGTTAGGATTAGGATTTCTATTTAAAATAGAATTCTTCTTTTAACTATCTCTACACTTACGTAAAAGTGGAAGGAATGTGTAAGTAACTAGGAGACCACCTTGTAAAATATTACAAGCCCCCATTTACACTTGAATATAACCTACTAGGCCTTAACAAATATTATAATTATGATTTTCATCTAATATGCCAGTTTTTCTTACTTTTGGGTCCAATGATGGTGTTGTCAATTAAATGAGCTAACTCGGGGATCATTTGGGAACATACAATAATGGTTACAATAATTAAATTTGTAATTAAACAAATATAATTATTTAATTCCAATTCTACTCCACTATAAGATTGGAACTGACCTCCATAATTATATGCTCGAATATAATTCGCCCAAGCCACATTGATTTCTTTACTGCACAATCCTTTGTACCACATCGTTAATTTAAATTGATATCTCAACTGTCCAATCAATTTAATTACATCTTGTTCCTTGATACTTACTGGTTTTCTCTAATGATCAATTTCAACATACTTATTTATGTTGAGACACTCTGGCCAGAGAATTCTATGATCAAGTACTAAAAACTCATCAAGAGATGTGTCGTACAAATTCTATATTATTAATCTACAATTTCAATACTTGTAATTGCTCTCACCAAGATACCGGGCAATCTTGACTACATGTGTATGCCATGCCCATTGGTAACTCAAATGAAATAACAACTACAATCATGAAATCATAACTAACTCAAGATTAAGATTGCAGTAAATCAATGCCTATGAGATTTAATAAGTCTGACAGTTATTACTAGGTTAATTAAATCTCATATGTGATCCAGATCAATGTAAACATACTACATCAATAAATTCATACATGATTAAGACAAATCACTCAATGAATTTATTATAGTCTATACCTAAATAAAGTGTTCAACTTTATTTATCAACTGCGAACTTAATTTATTTAATCATAAGATAACTTGTATTTATGTCTTCTGCGAATCCACATGGTCATCGTATAAATACATATAATATGATTAAATTGACTTTACTCAAAATATTAATGCAATTCAAAATATCTGAATAAATACTTAAAATATTTTATTAATCAGAAAATGAATATGCTTTAAAAAGCACATAATCCCAACAGTAGTTATTGATTATGGTGGTCTGTAGAGGTGCTTTTGAGGGTTTTATTTTTATTTAACTAAAATTATCATAATGCATGTCATAAATTACAGATTAGAAGATATATACTTTGTGCATGTATTCATTTAAATTAGAAGAAAATGGATCTTGGTCTTTTTTTTCTTTTTCTCTTTTTTTGGTGGGGTTATTTACAGTGTATAGTTTATTGCATTTGCCTTTTTTGTGTTGGTTTGCTTATACTTTGCTGAGAATATAAAAATTTTGAACACATTACCAATAGTTGGAGAAAATTTAGATGTGTGATCGGAAGCCACCTTAAAAAATAAAGGTTGCTAGTATTGAGAATGAAAGCACTTTTTTTCTTTTCTTAAATTAGGTAGAGTACAAACTTTTTTTATTTTTTAACACAGAAATTGAAGTAGTTATCAACAATAATGAAGGCACATGAAAAAAAAAAAAAACTCGTTCATAGAAAGTTTTTAATTCCAAGAATATTTAGTGCCCTGGAAATATTTGATTGATCATAAGGTTATTTGTTGTAGCATTTTGAATTTATAAGTTGTTTGATGCTGTATTTCCTATGTCTTTAGTAATAATGACCAAAGTATTGTCCACATTTTGACAACAGGGGATCAACAAGAGAAAAACCTAGCTTTGATTACAAATATTATGAATTTAGAAATTAAAAAAGAAAAATCAAACAGAGGAAAGAGTAAAGAGACTGCACAATTTACACTAATTACATTATCAAAGTTTAGATATGTTTGTATATGTATAGTGAAAAAAAATTACAAGCTTGGCTAGCAATTATTGGATGAACGAATATCAATAAATTTCTTAGTGTACAAAATAGATGTCCATTAATCTAACCATGTTCATTTTTTTTTTCTTTTGCAGAAGTCTTTGTTGATGACTTTCTTACCATCCTTCAATGAAGCCAAGGTCCCCTTTCTTCTTAGTTTGAGGCAAACACTACTTTATTCCTTTACTATCATAAGGAATTTTAGTTGGATACCCTATAAATTAACAAGAAATTAATCACGATATTACTTTAAAAGGATAAAGAAGAGAAAGAGGGAGATTAGTTCCTTTGATTTGTATATTATTCATGGTTACTAAACTTGTTATGAGGATTTGGTTTATTGACTTAATTATGTTGTTTTGGTGCAAAAAAAGTTGATTGTGTGGGGAGTAGAGATGGCAAAATCCGGATCCGGATACATCCAAATCCGAATCCGAATCCGAATCCGAATCCGGAAAAATATATGCGGATCCGGATGCAGGTAATATCCGCACGGATTGTGGACGGATATCCTCGATATCCGGATCCGTAAATATTAAATTTTAATAATTTAAAATTTTAAAATTTTATATAATGATATCAAATAAAATACAATCATAAATTTATAATTAATAATTTAACATGAAGAACATACAATAACATCATAAATTCACAATTGAAATTATTACAACATAAATTAAACATAAAAATAATATAAATTCAACAATTTATCTAATAATATCAAATAAAATCTAATCATAAATTCATAACACAATAATTAACAATTCAACATGAATAACATACAATAACATCTTACATCATAATCTATAATTAAAGATACCACAATATGAATTAAACATAAAAAATAATATAAATTCACAATTTACTTAATAACATCAAATAAAATCTAATTATAAATTTATAATTCAACAATTAACAATTCAACATGCATAGTTCATACTTTTAGACTTTTTAGCTTCTATATATATTTTATATTTAAATTTAATTAAATTAATAATTAAATAAAAAATACAGATCCGGATATCCGCATTTCCGGATGTACTTGCATTCGGATCCAGATCTCCATTTTTTAATATGCGGATCCAGATTTTTCAGATTCGGATCTTTGCGAATCCGAACCTTTTTGCCATCCCTAGTGGGGATCTTAAGACAAATGATGAATAAGATTGCTTATATGATTTTTTAATATGGATGAGATGTGTTTTAGCTTTTGATTGTAATGAAAGATGAGCAGTAAAACAACTGTGAATGTTAAGCTTGTTTGAGGCTGTATAAACTACCAAATATTTAAGCTATTTTTTTGTTAAATTTTGATTTATGAATCATCAAAGACAAATTGGTATTTCTTAAGGATAATATGGTTATTTGATATTATTTTGTACACTTCGGCTCCAAATTTTAAAATGAGCTATTATTACCCAAAAGATCTTCGTTAGCTTTGATTTTAATGGTATAAGGATATTTTAGTCATTTTATTAGTCAACAAACGGTTCAATTAATAGCTTACTAATGATAGTGGAGGAAAGTAGAGATACGCTAATACAATCTCTCAAAGTAGAGATACGCCAAACCTCAGGGGAGGAAGTTAAAAATTAGCTTACATATGAATGCTTGCCCGGCCTACAAGATTTGAGCTTCTCAGACTTAATATCAATGTCATCTTCGACTTTCACCTTAGGCTTAACTATTGTACTGTGCATAGTAAAAATTATATCCCCTACCGATTAATAGCAAAATGATGTGTTTATATAGTAAATAAATGGTGAATATTCATGATTATTAATCCATCTCCACGAGAACATCTCCAAATGACAAACATATAACATTAATAATCTATAACCATCAACACTCAAGATAACATTTTCACATCCACAACAATTAACCACAATCAATCAAATAAAGCATCAATGGGCAAATAACAATGAAGCAAATGGCGAACATAATTTATGCTCACTCTCATATACCAATGGCAATTAACTAAAAAACCCCAACATGAAATTGATGACACAACCCAATATATTGGGCACGATCGAATGCATTGCCTCTAAATACATAAAATATATGAACTCAAATTTCCAAAAAACAATACAAGTCAACAATGAATGCTTTGCTCGAGTGGATAACAATTCTTATGTAATGAGTATGCAAAGCTAGAATACTTTTGTTCTTTTTTAAATGCGTATTGATTAACCAATATACACAAAACACACAAATAGGTTGCTACAATGCTATCTACAATCACCATTGCAACAATTTTGGTCCTCAATCAACATTTACATTTCCTCGAAACACGGGGCCTTTTTCAGTTTTTTCCATTGCCCCGACAATTTTTCTTGTCTTTCTATTTTAGTTTAAGCGGCATACACAAATATTGTTTGCTTTTAAAATATAACCAGTAACCATCACCAATTTTCCAAATCCATCTTTGACTTCAAGTAAAATAAAAAACCCAACAACATTAACAGTATGTAATGAGAAATTTGACACATTTAAGTAAAAATAAAATCACCTCTATAAACCACCATAATCGATAGCCATCACTCGTCGATTTCAAGTAAAGTAAAAAAACCATCAACAAAAACCACCATAATCAATAACCATCACCAATCGTTTAAAACCCACCTATGATTTTATGTAAAATAAAAAACCCACCAATTAAAACAACATGCAATGACAAATTTTCATACATTTACTCAATTGTGGCTTAGTTCTAAAAGGAAGGTTCACCATAGATCGTTAACCCGACAGAGATCAGACCACTATTGATCTCCGCCTAGGAACTCCTTCAACCACCCTGTTAATCGTTGTCAGCTCGCACTGCCGTTGATGGCTGTTGTGAGCCGTTTTGTGAGGGAGTGGAGGTAAGGTCATGTGTGATGTGAGGGAGTGAGTGAAGAGAGACCCATCAATTGAGGGAGTGAAGAGGGAGTGGTGATCGTGAGTGAGGAGGGTCACGTTTGGTAAAGGTATGAGAAGAGAGTGTGCAGATCGTGTGTGTTGAGAATGGGTGTTGAGTTTTTTTTTTTTTTTTCAATTAACTGATTTTACAGGTTCTCTTTCTTACTAAATTTTTTTATTATTTAACCCTAAAATGAATCTCATCCATTGAATCTACTCTATTTAACCAAATGGTCAAATTTTTTTTTTTATAGGGTTATAAAAAAAATGTATGTGATACATGCAGGTTTTGTAGCAGTGGCCCATATTTGTATGTAAATTGTACTTTATCTTAATTTTTATCGTTATGTGAGATGAGGTGCACTCTCCACTCGTTTACACATAAATAACTGATAAATCATTAGAATTTTTACATTTCAAGTTGTTTATTCCATAAAAATTATCTTAAATGATAGGATATTCTTTAATTGGTTACTAAGATAATCTAATTATGTTACTTGAATCTTATGTTCTATTAGAATCCTCGAGTTTTTTGGGGCTTAATGAAACTAGTACATGATGAAAAATTATCAACTACTTAATTAATGATATATCATTTTAAAGTAAAAATTAAGAATATCTATCGGGACTCAATTTTAATTATCATTTAAGTTTTTTTTTTTTTTTGAAGCCACCAAGATGGTGGGGTTAGGCGGAACCTCTACCTGTAAAATAAATCATGCAATAGAAATCACATACATAAGGAGGGGGACATGAACCAAAATCTCCTCAATAAGTGAAAACATACAAACGGCAATATAGTAAACTAGCGTCTGATATGCGGAACCGCATGAGTATCCATATGAATAATCCGAGATAATCTTAAGGGCAGATCACGGACCGATAAAAATCGACGACTGAAGCGAGAAGTGCAAGTCCAATTGGCCAAAAAGTCAGCTGCAGACGTAGCCTCACGATACACATGCCGAACCACAACAGAATGAGAGGACACCAAAGCTCGAACTCAACACAAGGATAAAGCATAATCCCATTGGACAGAACTGTCCGAGAGGACCCAGGAAACTACAGTAGCCGAGTCAGACTCTACCTCCACAACAGAATAACTCAACTGGACCGCCAGCTCCAAACCCTCACAAACAGTCATAAGTTCTGCATAAAGGATAGGATGATGGCCAAGAAAAGAGCCAAACCCTGCCAAAAACATACCCCGATGATCTCGAAGAACACCCCCCGCAACGGACAACCCAGGATTACCCCTCGAACACCCATCAACAGTCAGCTAGACCGCACCGAGAGGCGATCGCGTCCAAACGACAACTCGAATAGGCCACTGCGGTGAATCAATCACTCGTAGCCCATCCATAAGCTGAGAATCCAGTACTCCTCGTAATTGAGACGGCTTGAAACCAAAAGCAGAGCCAGCAAGCCGAATGTCCGACACCACTCGAAAAATAACCGCATCCACAGAAAATGAGTGCGAATCAAACCTGAATCCATTTCGAGCCTTCCACATGCCATGAACGCAAGGTAAAATAACGCAAGATGAGATCGAGAAGAAGCACATCTCTGCCAATAGCGAAGCAAAGCATGGGGTAATAGAAAACTGGTCCGCCGCATCCCTAAACAACGATAAAAATACTCCCACATCTGGCTAACCCAAGGGCACTCAAGAATAAGTGCCGAGAAGTCTCAGCAGCCTGCCCACAAAAACACCGCGAAACCATCGGTGGCCAGAAAACCTTGCAACAACCGCCAAAGGAAGAAAGATAACCGGGATGGAATATGGTGCTGCCAAATTATAGAAAGAGCCTCATCTCGTGGCTTGGCGCACTGCACTATCTCCCAAGCTGGCCGCAAATGAAAAACACCATCAGTAGCAGAATCCCACTGAATCTCATCAGGCACGCCAGTAGAAATCGGATACAACACAATCTGCTCAACTACTGACGTGGGTAAGACGGCCAGAAGCTTACCCCTATCCCAAACAGTACCACGCCAATAAAAAAACACCGGAGCGGACGAAGCGGCACCAAAATTATAAAAAGATAAAGGGAGTGATCCTAGCCAACAGTCATACCAGAAACTACAAGCACCAACACCCACCAACCAACGAATATGAGGCTCAGCAACATCCCGGATGGAGCAAAAACGCCTCCAGAGAGGAGAAGCTGGGTAACGAAAACGTACCATTCCGGGATAATCCTTGCTGCAATATTTAGACTTCATGTATGAAGCCCATAAGGAGCGTTGCTCCCGAAATCTCCACTAAAGTTTAAGCTCAAAAGCTTCAACTAGATCACGAAATGACCTCAAGAGCTGAGGAAAGCACACCTCCAGCCAATGGCATCAATGAATCCTCTATCTAGGTCCACAGTCACCCCATAAGAAACATGTAAACATCCGCTCTAATTATCATTTAAGTTTACAATTAAAGACTTTATATGGGTAAATAGGTGCATTTTCCACTCGATTATACATAAAGTCTTTGAAATTTCATAGTCCGGCATTCTTAATTTTTATCTTACCAGATTCAGTTTAATAAATGTAATTATGAATGCATTAGAGAAAAAATTTTAAAAATATATGTATTAGCTACTATTTTACTATTGACGAAATTATTTTGAAGTACAAAATAGATTAAATTATTTCAGTGTAAATAAAGATTGATTTCTACTATACACATTTTTTTAAGAAGATTTCTACTATTTTTAATAAGACTATTATGTACAAGTCAAACAAACAACACTTGTTCCAAAACACCTAGCTTTTCCATTTTTTTATTTTTAAAAATTATTTTAATGCTACAAAATTTATTAATTAGTTATTTCTTCCCAAAAGATTTCATAGAAATTAATTACATTATTGCAAATAATGTCGTATGCTTATATATTATTTCCCTTAAAATTAACATTTTCTACCAAAATATATAAACACAGTAATAATATACATATGGAAAATTTTATGATGCCGTTATTAAAATTACAGCATCAATGTTGTGATTTTTAGATTTTTAATCTAACATTAGGCTTATATATAAGTAATTATGTATTGCGAACTATTATATAAAGTTAAGCCCAATTAAAAGCGATCTAATAAAGTTTTTGGTAATATGAGCTTTAATGTATCTAATAAGGTATGAGCCTTTAATGTATAGAAACTTAAGGGATAATTTTTATTCCTATGATTGATTGAAATAGGAATACTAAAAGGCAACAGAAAAAATTATTTATATTAGTAGTTATGGTCCCTATATTAGACTTATCTTTCTATTCTTTCTGGTATCTCGTCATCAGATAGAGAACACATAGAAGTTTAAAGGATTCTCTAGGAGAACGTGTTAATCTAGAAAGCTAACCACTCGACCTTAGAATATTATTCTACGTTATGGATTTAGATACGCTTCCACATATTTTGTTATTGACTCTTGTTAGTACAACATGAATGTTCCTAGATTATGGGTGATAGTTTTCACTAACGGAATTATTGTTCTAACAGTGATAAACATTATTTTTAAATTATACATAAGAATAATAAATATGAGATAAAATAAGTAAATTAGTATAAGAGTGGTATTTTAAAATCGTAAAAAAACAAACACTTATAAAACTAATATAAAACTTGTAAATCAACATTAAATTTTAATTAAACAAAAAGTGGTTTATTCATTTAATTTAATTAAACAAAGAAAAAATCTTTTGGTATAGCATAAAGTCAAGTAAAGAAATCTTATTCATTTAATTTAATTAAAAAAACTTTTATTCATTTAATTATTGATTGGAAACTGAAAGAAATCTTATTGAAATATAAACTTCTATTTTAATAGGAATTTATTAACATAATGAAAAAAGATACTTCAAAATGAAATTTGTTTGGATAATTTATTAAATCTTTAAATAAGATTTCAAACTATGTATAGCATAAAATCAATTAAAAAAACAAAACAACAAATATCTCCTAAATTGGATTAAAAGGAACAAAAATCATGTTTTATTGATTATGATTTGAAGCTTTCAAAACATACCTTTATTGAAGCACAACCAATCTAAAGAGTAAAACTTAACTTTCAATTTCCAATCAATAGAAAAAAGACACATACGCCGCCAAATTTCGGAGACATAGTCACAATGACTCCTAAGTATTTAAAAATGAACAAAAGACCCATTTTTTTACTTTGTGGCCATGAGATATACTTACATTTCTAGTAATATAATTCGTTTTCAGACATTTGTGCATATTACCTTAGAGTACTAAGAGATAAAATGAAATAAGTTATAAAATTTCAACTTTGCAAGATATGATACTGCTTAGATTCTATCATTCTAGCCTATTTGTTCTGAATAAAAAAACTGAATTCACTCTAAAATAAACAAACTAATTATTCATATAGAGCTGATGGTTAGAGCTGTTGTCCTCCAAATTTGAGGACATTTTCTTTCTTAATTATTGAGTGAAGACAGTGTGCTTCCTTACCCAACTATGAGAAATAAACATCTCTCGAATATTGGTGATGGCTCAAATGTGAGTAGTGCCTCATATAAATTAATGTAAACTAGTCTCACTCATAGTCTGATTTGTAAATATCAGTTATAGTCTCATGTAATATGAGTTATAATCTTGATCAATAGTCTCATGTATTAAAAAAAATTGGTCATATAGAGAATTGAAATGATGGATCATGCTAAGTTGAACAAAACTGAATTAAAAATATTAGAAAAGAAAAAAATGACTAAATCACAAATTAAAGAGAGGCAAACCATTTTCACAAATATACTAAACAGCCCATCACAATGAGCTCACCATTTAAAATAAATAGTTTATTATTATTAATTTTATAATTTTGAAATTAAAGGAATTTTTAAGACTTCAAATGTACTCAAGTGAACAGATATAAGAACTAAATACTCCCAAATTGAATTAAAAGTATTTGAACCAACCCCCCTTAATCTAAATCCTTCGGTCCACTAGTGCACAAAATCAAAGTAAAGAATTGGGGACTCAAAAATAAAAAGCTTTGTTGGTATGAGTATTATGGTTCCTATAGACATAACTTCATTGTGACAATATATATCGTAAGGAAAAGGAAAATTTACAAAAATAGTCCAATAAATTTAATAAATATCTAAAATAATCACCTCAATTATTTCTTTCTTTCTTAATCATTTACCAAAATTTTTTACCACAACCTACTCCAAATCCTCATCTCTCCCAAACCTAAACTCGCCAAAATCCTCCATCATGGCACTAGCTCCATTTTGCATTTTCCAACAACAATCAACCGCGGTTAGATGGATTTAGTCTGGCATTTTGGAGGTAGTTTTCTCCTTAATTTTTGGTAATTTTCATTTTGTAAGTTTTAATTTTTTTTCTATTTTGATAAGTTTGATTTATGATAAGTCAGTGTATAGATGCATATAGATGAAGTTAGCATTGATTGTCCATAAATATTGGAGATTGTTAAGTAAAATTTAGATTTAAAGAATGGTACGTAAGGTGCTCGATAAAATGTCTCTTAATCTAGATTAAATAGTTGATGGTGCATGCAAGATTAAGTTGTTGATGGTGTGATTGTAACGTGGAGTACAGGTGCTACGGAAGTAGAAACGTACATGCGACAAGCATAGATCGCAAGAGCAACAGGCGCCCGTCCCATGCACACAATAATGATGCGTGCAAAAGGCTCCTATCACACAGTGCGACAAGCAACTGTCACCCGAACAAATATTTTGTAATAAAATGTTTTGTCTTTTCATGAATCAACATTATGTTTTTTTTTTTCTTGAATTATCAAATTAAATAATTAAAAATTTGATTTTTCTACAGACATAATAGCTAAGAAACCAGTCACGATGAAGATTCTGGCATCAGAACACTTCCCCGGAATTATTACAAATACCTCAAAATTTGAAAATGTGATGGAATCTTTCAAGAGAAAGTTAATGAAACAACAATTAAGATTATTCAGAAAAGATATATTCTACGTTTTTGCAAAAATGAATACCTATGTGTTTAATGGTGCAATCTTTCACAACGCGCTATTTAGGCAAGTAGTGCGTTATGATAAAGATGATGAAAATCAGTTGTGATTTGAATTTAGTGGCCAGTTAGTATGGTTACCAATCGTTGAATGTTGCTTAGTTGTGAGACTTTGCTATAGTACATACGAGTTACACAAAGAAGCCAAATTTCTTGCGAATAACAAGGTTACGTGATTTGTACTTTGACGGTAATCTAGGTGCTACTTTTAAACGATTTGATGAAATTTTTGAAGATTTAAACTTTAATTATATAGATGATGTTGATGCACTATATTACTTTACAAATACAGTACTTAATGGTAAAAAAGATGAACGTGTACCAAATTCATTATATATGTGATTTTTTTCTATACAATGTATTTTTATTTTTTCCTAACTTTGTATTTTCATATGTTACAGGCTTGGTTATTCGAAGTAATTGATGGTTTTATAGTAGAAAAGTGAGTTATCAAGACAAAAAAGAAAACTCTTCACATATTAAAGTGGGAAGGTATTTCCTCCTCGAAAATAAATTTTACTGAAGTGTACAAATTTTTCAACGACAACACACGTGTCATAAATATTAAGTTTTACACAGCTGTACAAGATAAATTGTGTGATGGCTAATTTCAGTTATTTCATTACCAATGGATTATTAAACAAACACTCAATCCAACTACTCAAGAGAAAGATATGTCATTTTGGAGAAGCGTAAAGGATTATGAGATATCAATCCCTTATTGGGTCTATAATGTGAGTTAATTATTGAATTCAATTATAATATTATTATTGAATCTTCAATTGCCGTAAGTTCTTTAAGTAATCAGCTGTATCAATGTTGTAGCATTATCCCACCGTGCCACCCAACGAAGATAAAGTGGACGATCAGCCACATGTTGAATATGATTATGAAATGGATGATCGTGCACCAGTTGATCATGAATATAAAGTGGGCGATCAGCCACTTGTTAATTATAAATATAAAACAATGACATATGTGTTGGATGATCAGCCACAAGAGAGGTTGGATACTTTAGATGCTATTTTTAACATTTAATTATTTTAAAACAATGATGTTATAATTAAAATGGATTTATTTTTGTTTTTGGTCACAGTCGAAATCAAAGTTTTCGTATAATTATGTCATTCGTAGAATGGACAGAATTGATCGTTCTATCATTGACATGAAAGAAACAATGACCAAGATAATGTCGGACGCTGAGGCTGAGCGGAAGGAACAAAGACAGTTTAGAAAAGAACAAAGAGAGTTTGCAAAATCTGTGATAGGGTTTATTAATTCATATACAGACAATTCAATGAAGCATTATTACTGTGATACTCCGATGAGAAACCTTTACATGGTAAGCAATTTACATAGCTCCTATTTTTTTAACAAACATTCTAAATGTACTGTGATTTAATAACTTATTATTATTAATAGGCCCCTGATGATATTTGAGATCGTCATGATCACACCCCACTGTCATTATGTTTATTACCAGAGGACCTAAACGTTGACAGTGTGCAAATCCTGAAGGAACACTTCGCAGTATAAGTAAGTTTGGCCACGACTATAGGACGTCATATGCCATTAAAAGTCACTACTTACAAACTTGCAATCGAGGAAGGAACATTAAGTGTCTTCCAGCTATAAAACCAACAGATGTCGACATCGACAAAAAGACAAGTGTGGATATAAATCCACTTAGAGGAATAGAGGATCCGACATTGTTTCATGAGTTCAACTAGTAGTTTAATGGTAACATCGTAGTTGATCGTGACATCCGACATTTGAACGAATTTTTTAGAATACCCTTGGGGAGAGAGTCAATTGGATGGTTAAGGAATGAGGTAAATGTTGTTAGTCTTTACTTAATTTACTTGTAATGTACTTATATAATCTAATGTGTTTCTTTGTCATTTACAGCATATCCATGAATACTATTATTTGATAAGTAATAAACAGTAGCAATACCCTAATATCGCCTTACATCAGCGTTGCACACATACAGATGTCTATTTTTGGGTAACATACTTAAATATATAATCATCGTTTTATTATACTATAATAAGTAATAATATTTATGTAATGAATTGATTAGGTTTTCTTGAAGACTCAGTGGAATAACGGTAATTGTGATCTGGATTCATTAGACTATACAAATCTTAATAGCTACATTAATGGCTGGGATGATACAAAATCAAAACCTTTCGCAGATGTTGATATGGTGTGTATTACTATCCGATTCAATGAACGTCCTTTTATATTTAAAGATTTTAACATAAGAATGTTGGATATGTGTTTTTTTTATACTGTATACAGGTTTTCATTCCAATTAACTTAAAAGACGATCATTGGATTGTAGTCCTAGTAGACTTTGTACACTAGCGGTTCTCTATCTATGACTCATTGAATAAACATCGCGACAAAAAAATTGTATTCTCAACTATTCAAGCCACTTCAACATATCTTTCCTCGATGGCTAAAGATGTTGCATTTTACAACATCCGACAAGACTTAAAGAGGGCGGAGCCTTAAAAACTTACACTAATTAAGAGTGTACCATAACAACAGCCTAAAACTGGCGATTGTGAAGTGTTTATGTTAATGTTTACAGTGTATTTAATATTCAAGTTACAATTTAATTTTGACAGTAGTCATGGGCAATACTTTAGGAGACAAATTGTTGTTGACATACTTAATATGGATATTAGGTTGCAAATTATATATTTGAACAGTTGTAACTATAGTACGATTAATCTTATTTCGGGTTTGACAATTCTCCAACACTTATTATGATTAATTATATTAACAAAGACAATTTAAAATGTCGAATGCATAATAAACATAAGAGTTCAAAATACATCATATTTAAAATATCGAATATATAATAAATATAAAATACCAAAACAATAAGAGGCCATTAATTTGGATTCATCGCAATAGGATTCTTACATCTTTTTCCGTTGTGCCCGCACTCTTTGTACCGAGAACACATCACATATTTCCATGATATATCCTCACCAACACATGGTATTCTAAGCTCCTTCCGATAACCTGGAGGCGGTTTTTCTATTAGTGAGTTTACCTTCAATTGTTAGATATGGTGTGGAACTTCCCAAGAACAGACATCACCAACCAGATTGATTGGCACTGCATATGCCTTCAATAATGATTCCTTTAAGTAAAAATGAGAATAGAAACCTATGTAATCTACTCAAGCATGTAAGCAAGCAGCTATTGCATGAGCACATACAAGTTGATTAAGTTTGAATACTCTATAACTACAAGTCCAGACACTTATATCAACCAACCCCTCTTTCACAACACTACCCCAAACTTGGAATTGGCACTGCATATGCCTTCAATTTCAGCTTGATCTTTTCTGTCATATACTACTTTGCCTGCCCACGTTTTTAAAGGAGTACTCATTACTATTTTCCTGTTATAAAACCATTATTGCAATATTTTTCTGAAATTGTCAACCAAATGAGTTATGAAAAATTTTCGCGGTTCCTTAATCAAAGAATTTATACTTTCTGCAATGTTAGTGGTTAGAATGTTGTACCTCCTACCATTAAATTGAGATTGTGCCCAATTACATGTGCCCACATTATTCTCTAAATAATCAGCTACCCCATAATGCATTCCCCACAACCCTTCGAGTTGTGTTTTAAACTCTTCATATCTATATTCCTTTGCTGCATTTATAAATGCAGGCTCAAACTTATCCCAAAGAGCTTTTGACATCTTAAATTTTGACTTGACGTTACCTTTGATATAGCATAAACAAATGTCGTAGGTAGTACTACAAAATATCTTCATAATAGCTCTCTAAATGGAATTGCATCGATCGAAATAATGACTAAATCTGGAATATCACCAATTATTTCATGCAAATTTATTACAAACCATTCCCAAGAATCATTATTTTCAGAATTTCCAATCCAAATAGCGAGCAGATACAATTGATTATTTTCATCTAAGCATGTAGGCACAAACATTGTTCTGTGATACAAACCTTTAAGATGAATACCGTCTACTGCAACCACTAGTCTGATGCTCTGCAAAAAACTATTGATGCAAGATCTAATAGCCACAATATAATACAAGAAATTATTATTGTTATCCTATTTCAAAGCAGTTATTATACCCTTATTTTCCTTCTCCAATACATAAGAGTAAGTTATATAATTCTGATAGACTTCTCTGTATCACTTCAAGAACAAATTCTCTAGTTCGATAAGGCAGTTGGTATGATAAGCGAATATTGTATTCTTGTCGGATGTCTATTATGATGTCATTTAGAGTGTATATCTGCTTCTCCTGAATAAATTTATCTATGATGCTATGAGTAATAACCTGACTCTTTGCTTAACGAAGGTCCCTCAGCTCATTACGACACGTGTGTATGTCGTTCTCATCACTACCTAACATACATTCTCTTCGTTTGATGTTCTTTTTGCCCGAAGACGCCATTTATATTAAATTGAAGTACAATGCGCCTCGAAATGTATTGATATGGATCTTTCAAGCTTGAAATCGAACTTATCCCTTAAGGAAACTTTGCGTAATTCCTACATTAAATTATATTTGGAATCGAACAACTTGCCCACACAATATGTCTAACAAAGTCTGGAGTAACCAAGTCTGAAGGCAAAACTAGTGCAATACTTACAAGAGGATCAACTTCTACGCCCTTCGAATGAGGCCTTAGAATAACAGGCCGATTTTGGCGTAAATCATGGTAATTCTTAAAGTGAGGCAAATCTTCCCTATCACCGATTAGATCCTCATTATGGTCATCATGTTCATCATCCCCATCATTCCCATAATCGTAAGTATTATCTAAATGATTATCATCATCAGTAATAGGAGCATAAAAAAAAAAAATCATCGTCCCCATCGTCAATTGGGCTATGACATGAATCAATATTAATGCTACTTGCTGTTGTATTGTTCGTGTCATTAATGCGATCATCATTGTAATGAAAATGAGAGTAACCTTATTGCAGTAAGGTCTTCAGCAGTAACACCTCTTCTTTAACAGCCCCAATGTAATGACATTCTCTTCTTCAACATGCTCTTGATTTTTTACTTTAGAGAATTTGCTAACAAAAATAGGGATGCACCCCTCATTCACCGAATTAGAGCTCATATGTATCAAAACTCTTACAATTTCACCATCAACTATATCCATAGGTATTGAACATACAGGTTGGGTAGAATATCTAGACTATAAAGTTGTTTTCAATGTAATACTACAATCATTCAGATTTATTTACAAAATTTCATATACTTTTGAAAGAAATACATCAAACGTATAGTTTTTTGAAATAAAAAAAATTTATTTTTGTACTCAAAACGACCATCTGTCAATTCCTCCCATGATCCATCAAAACACATTTGAAGAACAATTGACTCCATTAAGCCTAAGAAAGATGGAAAAAAAATTAGTACTTAAAAAATTTTGAGTTTAGACATGAGATGGATAACCGTGCGACATGCGCCTGTCGCACGGCAGTCTGTTGCACATTTCTTCTCAGAAAACATGCGGGATTCTGAGTTTGTCTTCAAACTCGTTTTTACTCAAATAACTCATAAATTTCAATTAATCAGAAAATAAAACTACACATTGTATAAAACAAATACTAACCTCAACTTTTTACTTTCTAATTAATGAGTTGATGATTAGTGGGTGAATTTTAGAGATTAAAGTGTGCTGGATTTTAGAGAGTTTTGGTTAAAAATGTGTGAATTATTAGTTTTGTTTATAAATCTGAGAATATTTAACTCTATAAAAAATTACATGGCTGCATATGATAAGAAAAGTTTAGGTAGTTATTTTAGAAATTCACTAAATTTTTTTGACTATTTTTGTAAATTTCCCTAAAGAAAAAAGACAAAATATAAAATGGCTGTAAGACATAGTTAACTATCAGCTAAATTGCTAAGAGAAATCAGTTCAGGCCATATTACAAGGAATCCAGAACAATAACTAGAAATAAATATTGCACCTTCACAAATTTTGGATATGTCAGCACCACCAGAACCACTCGCCACCTTGAGTCAAATATATATCTTCTTGCAACTTTACTCTTGAGCTTACTTTATCTGCCAAATCAAGATCTTTTGTAGGCATTCATTAAAATTTTTGTCATCCCTTGATTCCTTGATTCCATTCTGATTAAGTTATGTAAAATGTAACATGCAATAGGAATAAGTCTTGTCCTTGTCTTCTAATTGGTTAATTGGAATAACTAGGGCTGTTTCTATATATTTTAGAAATAATGATAATAATAATAATGATGCTTAAGAGATCCATAGGGCGTATCACATATTCCCACCCACATCCCTGCAAAATCAGTTATTTGTGTTGAAAAGGCTGAGGAAGACACAAAGGAAATGGTATCAGCTTCAGCTTTGTATATGAAAGCTATGTGACAAGTATTTACAACATTAAAATAATGGACATTGACAATCTGTAAACAAAGAAATTTTGATTTTCAATCATCCTAAACCTGTCTATTATATTCTCCTACTCAGTTATGTATAATTAGAAATTAGAAATGGTTAAAATATAAACGTTACACAGAACTTTTTTTTCCTTTTTCTCTTTTTTTCATTTCTTTTCTGGACAAAAAAAATAAAAGAATACATTTAAAATGAGCTGCTGCCTTTACTACCAGCAGCAACCTTACGATGCCGCTTAAAACCGGATCGCTTATCTCCTTTGCCACGCCTAGAAGATTTTTTCCCTGTGTATTTTCCAGCTAAAGTTGTACCAGGTAGAACCAGTTGACGATGAGTTGCTGCAGCACCTGGAGAAGCCTTATGCACCAAAAGGTCTCTGTGGTATGCCTGTACATAAAGATCACACAATGAGCATTACCACAACCAATCAACAATCTTTTCATAGCATGAAACTAACCATATAAGCAAAGCAATACTGTTGACATTTGAGATATTAAATTACAAACAGTGAAGTGATTGGGTTAATGTTCCCATGACCATAACATGGCAAGACAGAATACATACCTGTATCACAAAATTTCGCCTTTCGCAATCCAAAAACATATTGACAGTCCAATTTACTTTTGCCAATATCTTGTCTCTAACAGTGGAAAAGCTTAACTGATCCCTAGCTGTAAAACGATCCACTTCGTTGAACCATAGGCAGGTGAATAAATTTGTGATGGGAATGTGTTCCCTTATGATGACACAACCTTCCGGGACATCTGCAAAAGTTCAATCACAAATCATCAATCCCAGTTCCGTAACAAAATGATCCATAACGTACAATATAATTAACTTACCACTAGTTATAGGGAGCTTGGCCTCAGAATATGGCGTTAGACCTTCATTCTTATAGAATTCAACCTGGTAATCAATAGAGGAATTATCATACTTTCCTGCAGCTTTATTTGCTTCAGCCTCCACAAATACATCAAAGCGTCTATAGTGTCTCGAGATAGCAAAAGTAGCATTTTCACGCCACAAAAATCTGAGAGGAGGATCACTTGAAATAATGAGTGAAAAAGAGCTAAGATGGTCAATATAAGCTCCAATCAGAAACCATTTTGTGAGGATGGCAAATTTCCGGATTTAGAAATGGTAATGCATATCCATTACCCATCCCTCTTCCCATAACCCATCTCTATTCCACATTTCAACAAAACTTGAGAGCAGTGTGGGATTTGGATGGCAATTTTCTAGAATAGGGTCCAAAATGGATATCCATACCCAGAATATTGCCATCCCTGAATTTTAGTCCCTATCATTAATGCCTAGACAATTGATTCATGAATGAACATCAATGTGATACAACTTTATAGCATAAGAACTAATATAGCCACTAACATTTCCAGAAGTCAAAAACGTGCATCGAAGTAAAATAGGGAAATGGTGACCAATTTCAGATATATAAAAGTTCAAATTCCTTCTCTTTGTCCAGTAATTGAAGCAGATAATCCTATTTGTTAAATACACAATTTCGACTATGGCAATACCTAAAAAGGATAACACAAGAAAATGCTTGTACCTCTCAAGAATTTGATAAGGATCCATCACAAGCTTGAGCTTTCCATCAATCCATATAGAATATCGAACATTGGGGAATATCCTATGCAAAAGAAGCTTTGGCACCTGTCACATGTACATAAAATGTGAAAAATCCAAAACACCTAAGATTTAAAAAGCCACTAGACACAATAACAAAATCCACAATGTCTAACAATGGCTACGAGTTTTGTATCTAAGTTCATTTTCAAAATCACAGACATCAAACTGTAGAGTAAATCTAATAATTATGATGCTCAAACTTGCTCTGGATACAGCATAACTTTAATTGTTCAAAGTGAAGTTTTAACGAACCATTTGTTCTTCTATTCCAGCCAAAACCCAAGCTACGTGTTGGACTAGCCAACAGTAATAGAAGGTTGGTCCACCCAGTCACTTTATAAATAAAAGTTCTGGAGGTCTAGACATTGAACTACTATTTAATAATTTACATCGAATCTTCCATGCCTTACCATGTTAAAGATCTTTTTCACACCAAAGAAAGTAAAAACTAGATAAATGGTGATCAAATGACTCATTAATGCTAATAAAGAAATTAAAATAAAAAAATTAAAGTAATTTTGATGAAATCCTGCTTTAGAGTTAAAAAAGATAGAAGCAAAGCAAACTGACCTTTCCATTACGTCTTGAATCATTGTAAGGGATGTTGCGAACAACAACAATTCTCCACAAGCCAACCCTTTTATTTCTGTTCAAGATGCTAGAGTTCTTCATATATGCTTCTGTCTCTTCATCTACAAACATATAGAAAGGAACATTTTGCCTCGCTGCTTCACTGATGTTTTTGGGCTGCTGTATTAGATCATAGTTCCCTGCCAAATTACCAGGATTAGATAGAAACCAGCATAAAAGCAAAATATTCTCTATATAGAAGTTGTTCTACTCAGCATTACCAAATATTGCTGATGCAACAATGACATCATGGAACTGCCCCAACTCTGTGAGATCAACTTCATCCAAATCAAATCCAGTTTGACGACCAGGTCTCCTTCCTTTGACAAATCTAATAAAGAAAAAAGGAGCCAGAAAAATAGCACAAGAAACTTTAGATTCAGTTTACATGAAGAAAAAAATTACTTTATTAAGATATAATTTTAAATAAAAATTCATTCAAAACAACAATCTTCCCTTCGAGTTACAAGAGTATCATCTCAAACATTTAACAAAATGAACCTACCCACAGTGCACTGTCATGGACTCTTTTATCTCATAAGAATCATTTCTCTGCTTTAGGGAAGGATATCCACCAAAATCAGAACCTCCATGTGTTTCAGTTTTAACTGGATTTTCATCATGAACATATGACAAGTTTTGAAGCACTGGGGAGTCTGATGGGGAACTCGGCATACTAGCAATTGCCTGCTCTACAGGAACGTAACATACTGGACAAGCTGCATACAAAGATGAACAAGAACACAATCAAAATCAAGAAAACAAGATACATATCAGAGGATCATATTCTCTACTTCAATAAAAGTGACAATTCTCGCTATGCAGGGTTTCCAAGACTTACGTATTGTCACAATTATATGTTAGTTTAAATCAGAATGGTATAAAAGACAATGGAATCAAAATAATATATAGCTAACTTTTAAGACAGCATTTTATAAGTGCATGCTAAGAAATTGCAGAGTTATCTTTTGTTTTGATTACATTATGAGGCACATTCCAATCCCTAATCAACACTGACGATGGTAATAAAAACAGGGATAGTATATTAGACTTACGCCTTGGTCCAGGACGCCGTAAACCACGAGGAGGGGAGGAGGAAATGCAAAATTCTCGCACGGATGGCGCAGAGGAACAACTGTTTTGATCAGGGAAGCAGCAGCAGGAGGAGAAGGCTGCTGGGTTTTATTTCCATCATTCTCAGTAGAAGAATCTCTATCCTTCTGGTTATTTTTTAATCCAGAAATCATTAAAGCTGCAGGATCATCTGCAGCTTGGTTGACATAAGGAACCAAGCTTCCTATATGTTCATCAATATTCGGGCTAGTACTTTCTGGAGCACCAATCATAAAAAAACCAATACCAAAATGCAAATTATTATCTTGAAAAAAAAAAAAAAACAGTAAGCAGTAACACTATTCCATTTTTTAGTGATCAAGTCCCAATAAAGCTTAAATATATATTTCGACAAGCAATCATTTGCATTCTTAAGACATTGGGATTTTATGATAATATTGGCAACCTTAACACTTTGAATTTAAACAAAACCAACATCAAATTAGGCCAGAACTTGATAACAAGAAACCTTGAGTAAAATTTATCATAGTTCTTAATGCTTGCTATTCATACCTAATGTCATCATCCAATCAAGTCAATATGACTGCTTAACCAATAACCTAGAGAAAGAACTGCTCAAATTCATAGTAAATGAAAATAAAATAAAAAATAAAATAAAATAAAACAAGAAATACAAACCTTTATTAACCACATAGGAACCTAATGTAAAGATCAAGAGAGGAAGGCCAACAAGTAGCAGCATTGCTACCCTTCTACTGCCTAAAAATTTGCAAAACACAATTAGAAGAAACTGTTTCTCTCTATCTCTGGAACCTGCAAGCAGCATCTTCGGAGAAGGCTTTCTGGCGATGATAGATGATGTCGGTTTTCCAACAATGCCATTGTTGTTGAGTAGCTGCAGCGACCCATAACTGGCTGTGCGTTGACCCAATGACCCTCCAGTCATTGTCTCTCAAAGATCCCTATTAGTTCTAGTCTCATCGCCTTCTTTTTAAATTCCCCCTAGCTCACAATTTGGCCCACAAACTTGGCTCCCCAGAAACAGAAACAGATACAGATTCTTGAATCAAAACTAGAAAGCCAACAAGAAAATAACTTGATCTCCAAAGTTCACCAAACTCACCAAACTGGTCAAAAACCTCAGCAAAGATCAATAACTCAATTCTCAAAACTTTACTACGGATCAAATTCTTCAAAGTTCAGTAGATTGCTCAAATAGATATGAACTGATCAAAAAACCCAATTAAAACCAATGACCCAATTCTTGAAACTTTACTAGGACACCGAAATTGAACTAACTGATCAATAATCAAACCAGAATTCGACTACACAATTGCCTAAATTTCACTGAAATCCTAAAAAACCAGATCAAAATTGAATTATGGGAGTTGCCACTAAATCAAACCATTTAACAATCTCAGTAAACTTGACGAAAAAAACAATGCATTACTACATTATACCATATACACGCACAGAGAACCGCCTGCAAAACAACAATGACATCACAATTACAATTCAATTTCCTAAAAAATTTAAACCCACATTTTCCATCTGATACAAGAACAAACTATTTCACTATTCAATCAAAAAACAGAACCCCGAATTTTTTTTTTTTCGAAAAAAAGAAAGCAACAGAGTGCTTACCTTTTGATGGATTTAATGAAGATTTTAATGCGGGTTTTTGTTATAGAATTTAGTTGGTTAAAAACTTTCCCATGAATGGGTCTTTATAGAAACTTCAGATTTTGATTGACTGAGTTGGTTTTCAACAGAAAGGTAAGACTGTTTTTCTTTTTTTACTCTTTTATCTTTTATTCTTTTCATATATATTATTTTCATAAATTTATATAAAAAATAGCATCAAGTGTGATTGTGTAAATGTCCCCATCCATTAATCATGAGACACACCTTATTATTTATAATTTATATTTATTTAATATTTAAATAATCATGACACCATACATTATATTTATTTATTGCAGTGAATCTTAAAACATAGTGTTTTTTTCTTTTTCTTTTTTACAATTTATAAAATAATTTATGGTATAATTTTATAATTAGGCCACCTCATTTAAAAAATCTTTTAGAATAGATTTTGGAATATGTCAAATTATTCGTGATAATATTTTATTTGTGTATTTAGTTTTCATTTTGGTGCATTAAATTTATCTTCTAGAAAAAATAATTAAGGAAGATCACCCAGGATAATGTACTTGATATTTTTCTTTCAATTGATAATAATTTTTCTAATTTGAATTTTTCTTTCAATTGATATTTTTCTAGTCATTTGGGAGTGGTGGTGTCACTACTATTGATTCTAATTTGAATAGTATTAGGCATGATAGTGGAGTTACCGCCTATGGATTGGATGAAATTGAATGTGGATGCAGCAGTAGATGCAAATAAGGGTGTAGTGGGTTAGGGTGCTATTGTGCGAAATCATGAAGGTTTGGTGATGGCTGCAAGAATTGCTCAAGGAGTTTTCTATGATAATGTTGATAAGGCTAAAGACAACGTCTTATGCTTTGACTTACTGTTCATTACGGAGATTGATTTGGCTTATTGCTTCTTAAGAAGATTAGTTTATCTCTACTAATAGTTGAATCGGATTCACTTCAAGTTATTTAATTAGTTCTGAATCGACTTAGTACTTGCACTGAGTTATTTTAGCTTACTTCAAGTGAAGCCATTAATATTGCCAAAGCATTCTTTTCGGGTTCATCATATTTGAAGGATTTGAAATTCAACAGCGAATGCATTAGCAAAATATTATACTATTGTTTGGATTCTTATGTTTGGATGGAAGAATTTCCGCCACATTGTGTTGTTACCTTTTGGACTTGTGGTCATTTTTTTTTATGAAGATTTCTCTTTCTAAAAAAATATTTGTTTTCTTTAACAAGGATTTAAAAATAAATAAACTCCTACAACCTCAAATAATTAATTTTCTTAATTTATTATCAATTGTTTCTTCATTAGAAGTCTATGCTTTGTTAGCTGCGATGCATTCTTATTATCATAAATTTTGTACACTTAAATCATTTGAGTGTATTTCTATGAGATGACATAGGAGAGATTGATCAAATCTTTCATAATTATAATATATGGTGACAGAATGATAATGGGGCAATATGAGAATTCAAGAACTATCACTTGTGATTGCTTGATGGTGAAGAAAATGCAGGCTGCAGTAACCTAATTAAAATGAGTCAGCTACAAGATGAAGCATGACATTGCCATCTGCCGTAAAATTAGATGGTGTCAAATTAGACGGTGTCATGCATCACTGCTCATTGTATCTTCAGGCTCGAGTATAAGAGAAGAAATTTTTTCTCTTTTCTGAAGGGATTGATGATTCTGAAACAGAAATTTCCAACCCTCTCTCTATATATTGAATTTATGCATTTTTTCCTTGAATGCATTAATTTTACGCTAACCATGTAACAATTATTCTAATGTTCATTCTTGCTCTTCTACTAAACTTGGAAGCCTAGTTCTTCAAAATCTGTGATCATAACATTATCTTCTTTGGTCGTGGAAGATGGTTAATTAGAAGTAAACAGAGTAATTATACAAGTTATTAATCAGAATGGTAGATTTTCTCTTGCCAGCTGCTTGCTTGGTCTGCAAGAAAGGGAGATATAAAACAGAAAGCTCTTCGTGCCACTATTCTCAGGGGGCTAAATTGCTTTAGTTTGTGAACTAGAGGAACATGCCTGCTATGTTGTTGATCCTTGTTGGTTCCTCCCTCCCCACATGCATATCTCTACAGGGCTCATGATTATGTGAAACACTTTGATATATGGATTATTGGCACATATCCTGCTGCACAATTTTATGAACAAAAGTGAGGTTTATTGAAAGCTTGGTGGGGTTTATTAAGAGCTTAGGTGTAGGTAGGACTTGGACTAGGGAGAGGAAAGGAATTCAAATTCGTTTCCCCTTTCCGTTGTTTGGTTGTCCTTCACCAGTTCACCTGATAGAATTCAAAATTGCTATGGGAACTCCAATTCCATCAAATTGTGGAATTCAGATATTGCTCACAAGTGGTGTTTGGTTTGAGGAGAACAAGCCCTTTGATGGTTTAATAATAATAATATTACATATTTGATTATTATATATGCTTAGTTAACGTTGTTGCAATTTTAAAATTTCTGGTCTTAACACCCTTCTTTTAACAAAATGTATAACTATGACACGAGTTGATTTTGTATTAAAATGAAACTAGAATTTAAGATCTAGTGATTATCACAATTTCAAAGTTACTTGGATGTTTTGTGAATGATAGCTATCATTATTAATTTGTTCTAATGAAGTTGAAGGATTTCTTTAAAATTAGATCAAAGATTATTTTTCCTTTTCTAATTTAGATATTCCTATAGTGGATAGGGGATAGAGGGATATATTATGGGTCCGTTTGGTATTAAAGTATTATAGTTTTTAAATTACAGTTGCTGTTAAAAAAAATATAGTTTTTAAATTACAGTTACTGTTAAAAAAAATATAAGTATAAAATAAAAATTAATAGCATGAAGTAAATATAAAACAAAAGTTAATCATATCAACATAATTTTTAAGTTATAATAACTAGTATTTACTAAATATTTTAGTACTATAATTTTTAAGATAGAGCTACTTAATCTCAATTCCAATGGAACCCTATGTATTGATTCGAAAATTTGAATTATGACTTGAATTTAATTTACACCACTAAAAACCAAATACTAAATAAAACAAACACAAACATGAGCTCAAAAAAAATCTCAAAAACCTTAAATTAAAAAAGTTCTGAATTCTAAAATTAATTGACATTAAATCATTTTTAAAGCCCCTAATCCAATTATTCCTAAAAGAATCTAAAAGTTGAAAAAGAAAACCCAAACCTTGAATTAAAAGAGATGGGTGCAAAAACGTTAGCAATTTATTCAGTTACAAAAAGGGGAAAAGGAGTCAACCTTTTTTGTGTCTGTGATTATGAGCACGTTAAAAGATGAAGAAAAGATGTTATGATTTAGCAATGAGCAATTTTGTTGACAAAAATGGCAATAGAAATTATGAAGAGTTTAATTTTGGGACACAATAGTATGGTGGTCCACTTTGTTTATGTTAGGTCAGCTGCCACATATTAATACATGCTTGAAAAAGTATTGTAATAAAAACTACGGGTCCATGATTTTATTAAATAATTTACTCAAAATGCAAAATATCATAAACATACTACTTTGTCACTCCTTTTTCATTCTTTTACACTATTTTTTAACCATGTCAGTAAGTAATTATCTATAAGATCAAAATAGAGGGATCATGACTCAAGTGACATGCCCATTAATTTTGTTTAATCACATGGTTAATAATAAATAAATAAATTTAATTTCAAATTGTAAAATTAGCAGAGAAAGTGTGACTTAATTATTTAAATAATATAAGTTGCAATACCATGTGCCGAACTGAAAGGGGAGACAGAGAGGCAAACCATAAGAGTAACCCAAAGTGTGGACCACAAACAAAGGGAGTGTATTGAAGCCAAAATAGTATTGAAGCCAAAATGAGGCCCCATTAAGTTGTTTAATTGTCTGAAAGAGTGAAGACACTAACATAAATTTCATGTATAAAAAATACATGCATTATCATGTGGATAGAGTTTATTGATAATTTAATAGATATGGACAGCTATTATTGTTGTTGGATGGTGTTTGTGTGAAGATGACAATGACTTGTTTCTAAGTTGCTGTTTCTTATTCATTCTCCATCGCTCCCATTTGCTCTTTCTTAGTTCATACAACAATTACAAAGTAGGGTTTTGTCCAAGCAAATCTTTTAAAAGATAATAAAGAAGACATGATTGTTTTTAATTACAGCCCAGTAGATTGATATGTAGAATCACAAAATTTATGGGAACATTTTAAATTAGATCTAAGATAACAAGTCTAAACTTTTTTATTAAAGTAAATTTATTTACTTCCCAGTAATTAAAAAAAGATCAACCTCGTAATTATTTATGTTTTTATTAATATTTATTTATAGACACCAATTTGGCCTCTTAAATTATAACATATCCAACAATTTGTATTAGGGTGGATTGAACTGATTCTTTTTTATGTATTATTATGATGCACTAATGGAAAAATAAAAGATGTTAATTCGGTAAATTTTGTTTACAAGGATGCTATACAGAGAAATAACATTCTTATAGTTATATATAAGAATAAATTTTATATTATAATAAATTATAATTGTTTTAGATATTGTCTTAAGGAACTCATCTCTATATAAAAATAATTATTTGTTTATTATAAAATAATAATTTTTACAACTAAATTTTTATTAAATTATAATCTTTTTATAATGATCAAATTAATTTGATTCTAATACTATAACTATTGAGAGATTTTAGTGTATTATGTTTTTATTAGACATTCGAACATGTGAGTGAACAAAGATTAAGAGCAAGCCATGAGACTAAAAAGGCAAAGGCAACTAATGGCAATGATTAATTAAATAGAAAACTAGGCATGGCATCATCCAAAACTTTATGATAATCATGGACAAAAAATCAGATTTAATTAGTGTGGGACCAGCTAAAAGGTACAGCATGTTATGTACAGAGTGAGTGAGTTGGAGGGTAATTTTCTGTCCCAACAAACATTATTAAATAAATAATCTGAAAATAGCAAAAGAAAATCCAACGACCTTCTCTCAACTTTATTTGAGAGCACTTGACTCCTTTCAGTGAATTTCTTGAGAGTTGGTAATTGCACTTTTTTTAGAAGGCAAGTGGAACACACGCGCCCAAGAGCTTATTATTATTATTATTATTATTATTATTATTTGTTTTTGATGGACTTTACTTGCTGCATTGGTTAAGGGTAGAAATATGGACCAGGGAGAGGGGGTAGAAGAATGGGAAAATGAAATTATCATAATACTTGGAAATAAGTTATAAATAAGAATGAAAGTAATAGGTCTAATTACAAAAAAAATAAAAAAGAGGCATGCTACAACAGTTGTAACATGGTTTTGTTATGATTAAGGGTATTAGGAATGAAAGCAATCATAAATTCAATATACAAGAGATAACTTAATAATAAATTTAATAAATAAGATCATAATTTTTGGATTATTTTAATTAAGTTTATGTCGTTATGACTTAAAAGATAAATATAATTTAAGGAATTTTTAAATCATGTGATGCGGTTGCTCCCACTTATCCAATACTAATTTTGTTATTATTCATTATTTGAGAAATTTTTGAGTTTGCATAAGAGATTTGTATTTTATCTTTTTGCCGCTTATAAGATGATTTAACAAAATTATCAATAAGATCCACTTGTTTTATCAATGTCATTATAAATGACTTTTAACATATACAACAAAAATCTTGAAAAATATGTTAGTCTCATTGTTATACACTAATTAATTTTCAACTAAAAGTCTGTTTATAATTACTTTTGAGAGATTCAAAAGTGTTCTTAAAAAATTAAAAGTTACTATTGATATTTGATAATTTTTTTAAAAAATTAATTTTGACAAAATCACCTCAACCTACAACAGATTTTAAAAAATATGAAAAGAATAGTTTTTCAAAATATGATTTTGAGAATAATTTTTATACTTAATACAATTCATACATATCCTCATATATATTATAAAACTCTAAAATTATCTTTATTAATTAAGAAATAAAATTATTAATTTTAAAAAAATTATTATTATTACCAATTATATTGAGATAATTAAATAAAAATAAAATTAATCATATAAAGTATTTATTTTAGTCATCAATATTATATGTACACAATAAAAAATATTTTATATACATATTTTTAAATGTTTAAATTAATTTTATTCAACATTATGTCTAATTTAGTCATTTATATTATTATAACAGTTTAACAGTAAGATTTATTAAATATATACAATTACTTTTAAAACTTACAGTACTTTTAAAAATAAATTTCACCAAATATCTAACTAATTTTTTTAATTATTGATTATTAACATAAATTATTTTAAAATGTACAATATTACTAAACTGATCCTAATTTTACAAAACCTAAGGCTTGAATCTAATTAATTTTTCTCCAAATATGTAAGTGTAAAATGAGTACGTTTTTATGTAAAAAAAAAAAAGGTAAGTTTTAATCAGACACATAAGATTACAAAGGATTTTTATAATTAAGAAATATATTAAAAAAATTCTAAAAAATAATAAGAATTAGAACTGCTAGCAACATAGAGCGCGTGGTTACATAATCACATAAAATAAGAATGTCTTTTTTACTGAAAGCTGCGCCTCTGCGCATTATATATAAATAAATAAAATAAAATAAAATATTTATTTATTTATTTATTATTATTATTATAAACAACAAATAATAATTCCACTTCCACACACACACACACACAAACAATAAATAAAAATAACAAAAAAAGAAAAACTATATTTTTTTTTCATCTTCCGTGAAATAACTACTACACTCTTTACTATACGCATGTTTAAGGCTTCTCTCCAAAATCCAAACTCTCTCTCTCTGGCAGTGCCCTAGATCTGTAAACTCTGGATTATTCATTTTTTTTAGGGTTTCAAAGTTTTAATCTTTTTTTGCAATTCTTTGCTTGAAACAGGGGCTAGAAGATTAAGCATGCTTAAAAGGTATACACTTTGTGTTCAAAGATGAACATTTTCGTGTTTTCAGAATTGGGTTTGTGAGTTTTCATGGTTTTGTTATTTTTAATTTTTGGGTTGTGCTGAAGCAGTGCTGTTGAATTTCTTGAGCTGTGAATTTATTGGATTTTGGTAGTGAAGATGTCTGTTGATGCTCTGGAACTGTCATTTTCAAGCTATTATGCATATTTTGGAATTTAGGGTTTATACTTTATATGGTTGCACGTATCTTTGTTTATTAGTGGAAAGAGTTTAGTTGATGGTGTGAGAGTTGGGCTGCATTCATTGAATCTTGAATTTGAGTTGGATTTGCTCCTTTATTTAGTTGAAAAAGTTGTTATTGATATAGTGTTTACTAAATATGGGTATAGAAGATGAGGATAGTAGTATAGTGAAAATGCAATATTTGAAGGGTAACTATTGATTTTGAAGGAAGGTTGTGTTGGGGGTGGTGTTGGTCAATAATGGGTTGCATTTGTTGTAAACCCTTTGCTATTGAAGATAGTAAAGAGAGTCCAAGAGAGCGTCTCTCGAGCAAGGCCTCGTCAGACTTGAGAGGATTGAGGGCAACCTCCTCGAGGAGAGAGGAAGTGCATCGAGTGAAAGATCGATATGATAGTAATGATGGAAGAGCAATGTTAATTGATAAGCAGGTTAATGGCTCTGTTCGGTTGCATGGCGAGAATTTTGATCAGAAGAGGGAGAAGATGGAGTATGTTGTTGCCCAACATCATCCAGGGATGGGTAGCATTCCAAAAGCTTCAGAAGGGGAGCAGGTTGCCGCTGGGTGGCCGGCCTGGTTAGCTGCAGTGGCTGGAGAAGCTATCCGAGGATGGGTGCCACGGCGTGCAGATTCCTTTGAGAAGCTGGATAAAGTATGTTCCTTCACTGATTGTTGTGGTGCATAAATATTGTCATATATTGTTTATTTGCACATTGGTGGTATCCTTTTTGAATTTGCTGTTGTGATGCATTTGTAATTGCATGATAGCTTTATTATCATTTTTTATCTAGATAAGAATGATACTGAGTTATCTAGAGAGGGAACATTTACCAAACAGCACTAACTTGGTATCATAAGTGCCCAAGGTTTCCTTAAATAAATTATTTCTGTCATGTTATATCTATGGAATTATTTCTGGTGCATATGTATGATATATAAAATCTATCCATAGATGAAATAATGATTTTAACATTTGGATTTTGTTTAAGAATGTGAAGTATAGCCAGGGAAACATCCAAGAAGCATCACCATGAATTCAGATTCTTATAGAACTATCCATTCTACCTCCGCAGAGTTTGAATAATGTTCAGAGTAATAGTTAATTCTTCTTATAGAAAGCAAGTTAATGTTGAGGAGAACTGAACTTTGGTCGGTAATTTGAGTGTAACTCACGAGGTATGAAGGAACTTGAAGATATTCCACACTAGTGAGCATGATTTTAGATGATTGAAAATTGTGGATTATGATGTGTATCAACAGTTTTATGCGTACATGCCTGTTTACTCATGTAATATTTGATTGCTTGCCAGGTCTTGGATTATGCATGCCACTTCTATTTAAAATTAAGCTGATACTGCACTTTTGGAATTTTGGCTAATTTTGTGCCCACTACTATTTTTTTCCTTCCCCTTTTTTTGACTACCATTTTGCTAATATTTACATTTGTTTTTGGGAAGACCCTTTCTAGTTTTTTCCAGATCATTCTATTTTATGAGTAGTTACCATGATTTATCTTTATTTTTTTGCCCTTGCCCAATGCCCACTTTGGTTGACTTCACTCAGAGGCTGGTTTTGATTTATAGTTTGATGACAATATATTGGAATGCAGATTGGCCAGGGAACTTACAGTAATGTTTATAGGGCTCGTGATCTTGATCAAAAGAAAATTGTTGCTCTGAAAAAAGTAAGGTTTGATAACCTGGAGCCTGAAAGTGTTCGCTTTATGGCAAGGGAAATCCATATTCTCCGTAGACTTGATCACATAAATGTAATAAAGCTGGAAGGCCTAGTTACATCAAGGATGTCTTGCAGCTTGTATCTTGTTTTTGAGTACATGGAACATGATCTGGCTGGGCTTGCCTCGCATCCAGGACTGAAATTTTCAGAAGCACAGGTGTGTTTGATTTTTTTTTCCCCAATTTTCTATTTTCCATAGCTTGAACTGTGTATTTAAGTGGCATTAGCTTGAACTGTGTATTTAAGTTGCATTTTAGAAAATTCAGCTAATTGTGTACCTATGCTTTATATGGCAATTACATTGAAGCTAGATTGTTAAATGCAGATATATTTAGGTATTAAATGTTTATTTTTTGGCAGGTTAAATGTTACATGCAACAACTTTTGTGTGGGCTTGATCATTGTCACAGCCGTGGAGTCCTCCATCGTGATATAAAGGGATCCAATCTTTTAATTGACAACAATGGCATCCTGAAAATCGCAGACTTTGGTCTGGCTAGTTTTTATGATCCCCATCAAAATCAACCTTTGACAAGCCGTGTTGTAACTCTTTGGTACCGGCCGCCAGAGCTTTTATTGGGAGCAACTTACTATGGCACAGCTGTGGATTTATGGAGTACAGGTTGCATACTTGCAGAATTGTATGCCGGCAAGCCTATAATGCCTGGAAGAACTGAGGTATTTTGAAATAGAATGGGAAAGTTACAGGATTTTCTGCCAAAATTTAGAAATTTATGTTCTTTAACTTTGTACGGCTTAGCAGGATCTTTCTGCTCAAGGTTTTCCTGTTAGGAATAATGCCCATGGTTAGAGTTCCTACTAATAAATTAGACCCAAAATTTTATGAGATAACAGTTCTGATTTGTTTTAGATATTGGTTAGGTTTTTCTGTTGTATCTGCCTGATTCATACGTAGGTTCATGACATTATAAGAGAACAATTCCCTTCAGAAATGCCTGTAATTATGTGGCTTATATTTTGGAGACTTTAGTTTACTGCTTTATTTCATGCTTGGCTGTTACAGCTGAGATGTGGTTTGATATGGTTTCAGGCTGGGTCGGGCTTAAAACTATTCCAGTTGACCTAAATATGCTGGAGTTGGCAGTAAATTTTAGCTTCAAGTAAATCTAGCAGCCAACTTAGTTGTACCTGTTTTTCAGAAATAATTGATAAAGTATCTATTTTTAGTTTTATATTTCTAGATTGTTTTAGTAGACATTATCTGTTGAAGATGAATCCTGGGGCCTCTTTTACAATTAGTGACAGCCACTTTAATAATGTCATGGAACAATGAAGCTAATTTTGTTCCTGTAGTAGGCTGGGAGAAGTTCCATACTTTGCCAGTTCCTTGCTCGAGCTTGAATGCGAAAAAAATTTAGTCAGTTTTATATAAGTTTATATGTAATAGTTTATACTCCTTCTAAGCAGCAATTTCGCACCTAGGATATTATTGCTCTTTTATCACCTGCCAAATAAATAATTGGAACTTCAGGATTTTCAGATAGAAGTTGTCCAAGCATAGTCTCTCTTCGTTTTTGTTTTGTTTTATTTTGCTCTATCTGAGTAGTACCATTATTTAGTTTAATTACTCAAAGTTTGCATCTTTTTTCTTGTAGGTGGAGCAGTTACATAAAATTTTTAAGCTCTGTGGTTCACCTTCTGAGGATTATTGGAGAAAGTCTAAGTTGCCTCATGCAACCATCTTTAAGCCCCAACAGCCTTATAAACGCTGTGTTGCTGAAACATTCAAGGATTTTCCTGCACCTGCTTTAGCGCTTATGGAGACACTTCTTTCCATTGATCCAGCTGATCGTGGATCTGCAGCATCTGCTCTCAGGAGTGAGGTGTGAATTTTTTGATAAATCAACTCATATATTATCTTTTAGATGATTGCTAGACCATTTTTGCTTTGTGTTTTTCATAAAGGAGTGTTAATCCATTTATCTTGACTGGTGATCAGCTAGACATTCTCTTGTTTGCATATCAAAGTACTAATTCTTTAAAAACTCTACACTCGAGATTTTTAGTCTGGCGGGGTTTATTTTGTCTTTCTATGTGCTCAAATTTTTTACTTTGTTGATCAGTGACTCAGTATACTTCAAGTAGAATTTTAAATAATCAGTACACTGTTGACTAGAGTGTTTGGTATCCTTTTTGTATGGTTCATCAAAATTTCCCATATTAAGCCAGTCCCTTAACCTGTAAATTTTATGTCAAGTTCAAATAATGCACAGTTTCTTAAATGCTGTTAAGGATGCAATTATCGTCGTACATATATTCTTGTTGGGAGTTTGTCATTAGCAAAGAATTTCTTACCTTTTGCTGAGAGTTGGTGGTTTGGATAGCAGATGCAATTAATTTTCTAGGAACTATTGCAGGATTTCTTTATAACTAACGTTGGTGTACTAAATCGAAGCTTACATGTCAAGAATTGTTTCATCTTGGTGGCACTATTCAAATTTGTATGTAAATATACTTGTTATGTTATTATTTCTGGCTGTGGAGGCCAGTGGTTGTAGTTTGTGGTAGTTGATATTTAACACAGGCTTGCATATTTAAAGACTGCAATGATTTGTCTCTAGCACTTCACTTTGGCTTCAACTCCTTAATTTTATGAAGGAGGACATCAGGTGTACATCACTAAAGGTTCATAGGCATCATGAGTCGGTAACACTTCTGTACAAAAACAGATTTTATTCAATATAGGGTTGGAGACTGAAGTTTATATGGAGACTTAATCTACCAGCAAGTATTTTAGATTAAAATATTGTTATTTGTTTTTAAGATTGAGGAATTTTGTCAGATGGGATCATTGGTAAGTAAAATCTAGGAAATCTGTTGATGGATATGAAGATTAGTCAGGAATAGAAAAGTTTTTTGTCTTTCATTCCCCTACAGTTTTTATAATAGTCAGTGTAGTACTTTGGGCTTGTACATTTTGTTGCTTTTAGAATCATGATATTGAACTATTGATTACTCTTCCTTATTTATATATATATATATATATATATATATATTACTCTCTTGGTAATTAGTGAATAACTTTCTCCCTACTCTTTGTGACATTCTGAGTTTCTTTTGTTATATCTTATCCAGTTCTTTACAATGAAGCCCCTGCCTTGTGATCCTTCCAGTTTGCCAAAGTATCCTCCCAGCAAAGAATTTGATGCAAAAATACGGGATGAAGAAGCTAGAAGGTGCTTATAGTCACGATTAGAGCATGTTTTTCAGTATCAGTGGAGAAATTTTATGGTTTCAGTTTGACTTCATTGGAAATCGTGCTTCATGTCTAAATTGATTGCTTGCTGGATTTGATTGTTGGGTTAAGATTTCATTTTAGTTGGATAATCTCATAATCAGTCCGTTGTTGGATTTTTTTTTTTTGTTTTATTTTTATTTTCAGGATTTTCATTTGTTGGACAGCTCAATGTGATATTTTTCTGTTCTCAACTTATATGACTACTGAAGTGCTGATGTGTATTTGTGCAAGGTGCTAAAGAATTTTTTTCCTTTTGTCAAAATCTTGTAGGCAAGGAGGAAGCAAGGGCCAGAGAATGGACCTTGAAAGGAGAGGAACAAGGGAGTCCCGAGCCATCCCAGCCCCTGATGCTAATGCTGAATTGGTGTTGTCTATGCAGGTAATTATTTTCTATTGTTAATGTCTTCTTGTACCGTCATACTTTCTAGTTTAACTTTTGTCAATGCATGCCTTAATTAGTATGGTGTAGTTTTATGTCATCTGATCTTTAAGCTTTTGCTTACTCATGTCAAATTTACATTTATGAGGTGTAATATAAAGTAACAAGAAAGTACTGCAATTTGTTTCTTAATTACAGTTTGGCATGAATTTTCTTAATTATGTAATTGCTCAATCTTCCTGCAAAGGAGGTATTAGGTATGAAGAGCAACCACTAAATTGAAGAACAAGGAATGCAAGTATACAAAAAGTAGAAGCTAATTCATGAAATATAGAGCTTAAAGCTAATTTAAGGAAGCTATATTACTTGCAAATGTTACTTAGCAAATTACAACATTGGAAAGTTCTTTAGTCTGCAATTTTCCAGTACTTTTAAGCCTTCCTATGCAGCTAGCCTGCAGTTACTGCTTGTTTTGGCCTATCCACTTTTTCTCCATTTGGTTTCACCGAAAGACTATCTCATTATCTCCCAATATCATCCCATGCAAAACCTTCCTGCTACAACCAAGGCTTATTACTCTGTTTGTCTTCATTTAACAAGCCTCCAAATGCCATCCTTTTCAGTTAACATATCTATAACCACCTTCGCTTTAATTTGCAACACAGCTTGAGTTAATAAGATGTAAGATGTATGGTCTTTTTACCCAATCCAACGTTACATTTTGAGGGCCGATTATAGATCTTTACTAGGATGATGTTGACAATCACAACTCCAATGTCATTGTGCTGCAGTATTATACTAAAGCTGACAATTGGTACTGCGACTGAAGTTTTGGTTTAAAGCAATTCTGATATTTGGAATTGGAACTAATTGGATTAGTTATTTGTCACAATAATTGATGAACAATATATTTTTGTAAGTGTGCATCTGTTTGTCAAGTTTTTGCTGTTCAATAGGAATATCCTGCTGCCTCAAGTTTATGCAGTTTTAATACCTTCTCAAATATTCAGTGCTTTTGTTTTTATTGTGCCTTTACTTCAATTTCACGAATACACTAATGTGACTCCTTTATTATTTCAGAAAAGACAAAGCCAGTACAACTCTAAGAGCCGGAGTGAGAAGTTTAATCCTCATCCAGAAGAAGTTGCATCCGGCTTCCCTATTGATCCACCCAGACAATCACAAGTGATGGAATCAAGTGCAGGTCCCCAGGGGCATAATCATAAAAGAGCCTCCCATTCAGGGCCACTGGCTCAGCGCACTGCATGGGCAAAGGCAGGAAAAAACATAGATGATGCCCCAAAGATTTCAGCTGTTGCTGACTTGTCAACAGGTTTAGTGGCTGCAAGGAGGAGTTTATTATCTGAAGATCGTAGAGAAAGGTCTAGTTCAGCTCAACCAGAAGTTCCGAAACTAATTACAAGGTTTCCAGGATCCTTTAAAGAGGCATCGGAATCCTTTGTCCAACATGATAACAAGCATCACACTCAAGGTGTTGCAGGTTCTCATCAAAAGGAAGATGGAAGAAATGGCAACAAAGATCCAATTCTTGTTAGTATTTGCTGTGCCTTATTTTTCTTCCTATGTATATAGGTTTACAGGTTTTCTGAATATTGTTTTCTTGACCAAACTCTTAACCAATAGGATGAATTCTATTTCTTAGGGGTTTGACTTCCTGCTTATTACTATTCTATCTTGATTGCCTGACGCCACGCCCTGACTCTATTATTGTTTGCATTTTGGTCCAGCTTGGCTACGGGTCAAAGGGTCACAAAATTCATTACTCTGGCCCATTGATTGTCCCTTCAGGCAATGTGGACCAGATGCTTAAGGATCATGATCGCCAGATTCAAGAAGCTGTTAGACGAGCACGTGTTGACAAGGCAAAGGTCAGAAAAGTTCAAGTAGAAGGGAACCAGTTAACAACAAATTCTTTATTTGTTTCTGGCCGTTAAGCTGGCTCAAGTAATCCCCCAATGAAGACGAGCCTTGTCAAGAAGATCACTGCAGAATAATTTGGCTGGTGATTTTCTCTCTTGTGAAGTATAATTTTAGTCATTAGTCGGGGTTTTTGTATAGGCGGTGTTTTAGAAAGATGGCCAGTGGTCACAATTAGCTATGTTTATAGCTTACTGAAGAATCTTTCTGCAATTTATCACTTGTATTTTTCTTTCCACTCGGCAACTGTAATTTCTAAGTTATGGGCCATTCTTGTAGAGCTTATTATTAGCCATAAATTATTTTGGAAAAATGAACGCATCTTATTATGTGATTAATTGGAGCAATGTGTTGATGTCCCTTGCTGAAGTTGCCGATTATTGTGTGGATCCCTACAAGTCTTTAAGCTTGATGCATACTTTTTTCACATTGACTATTCTAGTTCTGGTATTCTCTTGCCAGTCAAAAGGTATTTAGTTGTCTACTACTCAAATTTGATTTCTTCCCATGCAGCAGCCAAGTTAGAAATTGGGGCAAATGGGGTCTGGGATTTAATGTTTGAAGAAAATTCCAATTTATTGCTGCTGCTGCAAATGGGGTCTGGGATTTAATGTTTGAAGAAAATTCCAATTTATTGCTGCTGCTGAAGCAACAGGCAGCAGCTATATAGCGCTAGGCTGCCAGCCAACGTAGAATTGCAGAGCTGTTTAGCAGAAAATGAACTTCTTAAAACTGCTACTGTTGTTTCTGACCATAGGCGTGGTTGAGCCTACCAGTGCTTTGAAGTTTGCCTTTGATGGCTTCAACAATTCAAAACTGTTGCTTTACGGCAACGCAAAACTGGATTCCGGTGCCATTTCACTCACCCAAGATACTACTTTCTCCATTGGAAGGGCTATCTATCATGCAAAGATCCCCTTAAAGCATACGAACTCATCAACCGTTAGATCATTTCAAACCGCTTTCACCTTCTCCATCACCCCATACAAGGGCCAGCTTCCCGGCCATGGTCTGGTCTTCATCTTCGTGCCTTCCGCAGGCATCCAAGGTGCTGCTGCATCTCAATATCTCGGCCTCCTGAACAGAACCAATGATGATGATCCGAACAACAATGTTTTTGGTATTGAATTCGACGTATTTCAAAATCAAGAATTCTACGATATCAACAATAACCATGTTGGTCTGAACGTGAATTCTCTCACTTCTGTGGCTGCTTATAAGGCTGGATATTGGTTTCAGGACAATCCGAATAAGACTAACTGGCATTTCCATACGTTGAAGCTGAACAATGGCAAGATTTATCGGGTATGGATTGATTACAAAGATTCTATGCTTAGTGTAAGTATGGCTCCCGCAAAAATGAAGAAGCCTTTGTGGCCATTGTTGAACGTTTTTATTGATCTCTCAGGCTTTTTTCTTGATGAAATGTATGCCGGTTTCAGCGCCGCCACTGGACAACTCATTGCAAACCATAAAATCCTGAGTTGGAGCTTCTCTAATTAATTTTCCTTTGATCATTTTCTTGTAAGTGTACGTGAGAATAACAATCATTTTGTTGGATCAAAATGAATATTAGAATAAGAAGTTGATATGTTTCTTTCCATGTATCTATGATCATCTTCTACTCGTATGGTTTACCAAGTGCACTTGTTCTTGTAGTACACGTGTCAAAATGCTTTCTGAAAAGATACCCAACTAGTACTTCTTCACAAACTAATCTGAAATGGGAGTCCTTTGTTTCATTTTTTTCCTTTTTCCTATTTTTTGGGTTTTATAACTACTCTTATCCCAATCTAAAAAATCAGAGAGATAAGGCTGATTCAAAAAGTGTGGACAAGATTGTATATTGATTATCTAAGCAAATTATCAATGAAACCATTATTGTCTCTATTAAAGTCATAAGAATGGTCCCTAGCTGTCTATCGCTTAGTCATGTATCACAATGAAAAAGCAGTTTTGCAACTTCATTTTTCTTGTTCATTCATGGCCCATTCACTGATCTCAAATGTTTGCTGATAAATTCACTGTCCATGATCTAATACGAATCATATATTTTACATCAACACTGCAACACTGGATTGCTAATCCATTTTTACTATACGATCAACATTATGGCTTTATTTGTGTGACTTTCTGCTTATGTTAGGACCGTCACAATTTTCACACACACATGTTAGAAATGAGAATGTTTTGATTCATCTTCTGTCTTGTGCAATTTTCAATCTCATTAATATTACTGCCAGTAGATTTTTGAGTTTTTGGATTATATATATATATATATATTAATTTTAATAATTAAAAAATAAGATAATGTTTAAAGTACATAAGTATTACATTTTCAAACTATAATTTTGCAATGACGTATTAGTTAATTATTTCATAATTAATTATTAATTATCATATAATTGAATAGAAGTAATTTAGACAATACTTCATAAGATTAATATAAATTAATCATAATAATTATTTGATTATACATCAGTAATAATCTTATATAGTATAAATTATAAACCTAATAATAATTTCATATAAAATTAAAAAAAAAACTATCAACGCCATCATGAATGGGCTTCAAATTACTTTAAAAAAAATTAATTAAATTAAAATGAGTAGGTGGGAAGAGAAACAGATGTAATGGTGAAGTTGCTCAAATGTGTGGCCCGAGGCTGTGTGAATCATATGTGTACAGAAATTGAGTTTTGTGGCACTCTTTTGAACGTTCCATCTTTACTCCAAATGTTAGATTTCTTCCATAAATGCTTGGGGCCTATTTGCACATTACGTGCTTTATTTATTTTAAAAAATTTCATTCTATCCCCATAATTTTTTATATATTTATTCTTTCTCTAGTTACTTCTATATTCCTAACAATTGCCCTTACTTACAAAAATGTTAATAATGATTACAAATTTGAGTAATTTAGCTGACTTGTTTCTGTTCAATCAATTAACAGTTGCAAAATTGTTCCCATTTGATTTTACATAATGAAAGTTCACTTTTTTCAAATAAAAAATATCACTTTCTTTACCTAATAAATTGAGGATCCAAGTTTCAGAAGATCTCTTCTAAACCCAAAAAAGGCTGAACTGGGTACTCTTGTTTGTTAAAACCAGTTCATGATTCATCACAAAGACCAAATCTTGAAGATGATTCCAAGGTGGGTTCTCATCATCTGTGCATCTTAAATTATTCTTTATAAAAATTTCTTGTTAACTTTATATTCTCTTCTTTGTTTCCTTTAAAGTTGTTCATATTCAGTTCATCATCATAAATTTAATTTAATAATATTCATTCACTGAATCTTTTATCAATCGCCAACCTAATCATTTTCTTAAACACCCGTTAATTATTTTAATAATCAACCCAAGATTCAAGTTTTTTTTTTTTAATTCGTAGTAGTAACTTTTTTAATATTTTTATTTGTCTAACGGATATCATATCTTTTACATTTTGCATTTCATGGCCCACGGCTTGTCTTAATTTATGTTTTTTGCCAATTCCCAGGAAACTACCTACAGGCTCTAATTGTGCCACGTTGCTCATTTGGAATAAAGCGGGAAGATAACGAAGAGATGCTAAAGAAGTGGCTTATGTTTCAAAAAGAAATGTTAAATAATGTTTTACAATCAAGATACTGTTTTTATATTCAACAGACGGTTTGGGTTTCTTATGGGTAATTTTTCTTGTTTTTGTTTTCTTGTTGGATTTTATTATGAGGCTGTGAAGCTTCTGCTGTGTAGAGTGTAAACTAAAAGACCTGTTAGTAATTTTGGCTGTGTGGTTCTGTTTTCAGGTTGCCTTAGCAAGATCACATGATCCTAAGATCATAATTAAAGATCCTTTCTTGGTTATGCTGGTATTTATCTCTCTCCTTTAGAAGCTATCATAGTATTATTTTATTATGGTGATGGGATTTTGATGGTGATGATGCTTTTGATGTTTGGTTTTGAAGATTGCATGCAAGTGTTGGAGGCTATTTACTTGTTGGGGGTTTTGTTAACTTTTTCTGTGATTGGTGGTGCTTTTACAGTTTTGCATGTTGTAGCTGCAAGTCTCATATTATTTGCTTTTTTTTTTCTTCTTATAAGACACTCAAATCTCATGTTGTTTGCTTGTGTGCGTGCCCAGCAGGGTTCTATTTTTCTGTTTGTGAAGCTGATGATTTTTTCTCGATGAGAAGTTGTGGTGTTTTCATTTGTGTCTTTGGAATGATTTCTTGAGAGAAAGTGGTGATGGTGGAAGTGAGGGAGTGTGGTCGAAGCCAGAGATTTCCTCCATTTTCTGGATGTTCGTGTTCTGGTCTTCATGCAGCACTAGGTGGATAATAATGGAAGGTTCTTCTGATTTTGCTTGGCAAGATTCTGATAGTTCTAGGGGATTGAATATTTCTGGTGTCTCTGACAGGAACCCTAGACTTCGTCATGGTGAAAGATTCATGGTTCTTGGTGATAATTCAAATGATTTTGAGTTGAGAAAGCATTGTGACGGGGTTGAGTTGGCTCACGGTGATCACCTTAGAAACCAAGGAGGTTTATCTGGGGTTTGTGAGAATGAGGCAGCAGTTGACCCTTTTGTTCATGCCATAGAATGGGGTGATGTTAGCTTGAGGCAGTGGTTGGATAAGCCAAAACGTTCTGTAGATGTCTTCGAATGCTTGCACATATTTAGGCAAATAGTCGAGATTGTAAATGCAGCACATTCACAAGGAATTGTTGTTCATAATGTTCGGCCATCATGCTTTGTCATGTCATCATTTAACCATGTTTCCTTTATTGAATCTGCATCTTGTTCGGATTCTGGGTCTGATTCTCATGAAGAAGGATTAAATAGCCAAAACATGGAGACTAAAGATTTATCTTCTCCCTTGCCCCTTGACATGCTTCAGCGGAGAACCATGTTGAGAAGGGAAGATCTTCAACTGGTGACAGCTCCAACAAATGTTTTATCAGAAGCTAGTTGTATGCAATCAAGCTCAGATTATGGAACGCGTGCCATGTTGGTAGAAGGGATGCAAGAACATAAAATTTTAGATAATAGAGTGAATGTCGAACAAGTTGAAGAAAAGAAGCAGCCGTTTCCTATGAAACAGATATTGCTAATGGAGACAAACTGGTATACCAGTCCTGAAGAATTAGCTGGTGCTCCCGTCTCCTGTGCTTCAGACATTTATCGATTGGGCGTTCTACTTTTTGAGGTTTGTAACTTTATGCAACAATTCATTGATTCATCATAATTTGAGTTGGGGTTTTCTTTGTTATATTCTTGAAGTATCTTGTTTTCCTTTCTATTCATGAAGATGCATATTCCTTTTTTTTTTTTCCCTCTTTTAAACTGTATGCTTGGTTGTCTGTGTGCACTGATACAGCTATTCTGTTTTCCTAATAGTTATTCTGCCCATTTAGCTCTGGAGAAGAGAAGACCAGAACTATGTCTAGTTTGAGACATCGAGTTCTTCCTCCTCAATTGCTGCTGAAGTTTCCAAAGGAAGCTTCTTTTTGCTTATGGTTGCTGCACCCTGAGCCTAGTGGTCGTCCAATGATGGGGTGATTCCTCCATACAACACTCCTCTATAATTTCTAGCTTTTATCTTCATTGGATCCATTGTCTGACTTGTCTATTTTTATCTTCATTGAATCCATTGCCTGACTTTCTATCTTTCTGAAATTTAGTTCTGCTACCTAGCACCGTCTTTGGCATTCATTAAATTTCTTTATAGCTCAAACCATTACTTAAAGAATTTTTAATTGAATGGATATTTCAATTTCAATGTAATTTTCCCATGGATAATTTTGTTTGCAAGTCAACTTGTATTTTTTGCTTAGGATACAAAATCCTTCAACCATAGTGCTTTGAGGTGATTTTTACATTTGCACTTTGAGAGTTTTTATTTTTGCAATATGCAAGAATTTTTCTAACATCGCCGAAGCATTCACTTAACCTGTTTCAATGGTAATTTCATTCTTGGGTATATGTTTTCTTCTTTGACCATATTAGTAAACTTATTTGATCAGTTTTGTTGATGATTATAAGGGTTGCAGTCATTGCATTTGGATAATATTCAGTACGCCAAAACATACATAGTATGTGAAAATGGAGTTAGAATTTTGGTAAAATCAGACTAATCTTTGCGGTCTTATTTCATTTTTCTAGATATTGTCTCTAGTACAAATTCAACCATGCTCTTAGCAACTAGGAAAATAGTTCAGGTCCTGCTAATGTAGGCAATAAATTAACTTGATTGCCTAAATTATTATTAATTTTTTTTAATGATATATCAAGAACAATATGATTATATTCAGTATGCCAAAACAATATGATCAAATTTGAAAACTTTTGGGTAGATTGTTTTATCTACAAGTCTTATCTTACATTTAGTCTTAACGGCAACCCAATCCCCTCCCACCCCATGTGAGCAGGGTTGGAACTTCAAGCCTCTTATTTTCAGCTCAAGAGATTTTACCATCTCAACTAGATGGCACTCACATCTACAAATCTATCTTAATTTGTAAGGTATTATGTATTTATAAATCGGTAACGAGTACTTTGTCATTGTTCATTTGGAGGAGTGTTGAATTAATGAAAATCCACAAATACTGCTTGAAGATATCTATCTATCCTGTCCTGCCCTTCCCCCAACCCCCACACAGCCACACCTCCCCCCCTCTCTTTTCCCTATAAGAGAACAAAATCATTTATCACGTGAAGCTCAATATGGATGCTCAAATCATGGAATTAAGTGCTTTAAGCCTCACTATTTTCCATTTAAGAATTTTGTTTTCTGTACCTACCTAAACCACAAATGATCACAGTATCAAATGAGAAAGTCTTAGGTTGGCAATGTGAAAACGGTCCAAATCACAAAGGTAGATTTTGTTTTAACTTAGAAAAAAAAAAAAATCAAATATGTGATTGATTTATATTTAAACTCCTTTCTATTGTAGTTACATGACATCAACAGTTTTTTCGATTTCTGTGCAAATGAATTGGTGTGCAAGTGAACGAATCCTGGAACACACTAACTGATCAGGCATAATTGGTTTGATGTTGATTTATTTGTATATCCGATGTGATTGATTAATTCTGTTTCCTGTGTTAAATTCTTTTCTCCTTGCACCAGTATTCAATTACAAAATCTTTGTCCACATTATCTTCATGTGTGATGATATTGCATTTTAGAATGCCATGTTACTTTCTCTAATATTTTCTGCATTGGATCTGCTAACATCAATTTTCTGTAATGGGAAACTTACATTTTTATGCCATGCATAACAGTGAGTTGTTACATAGTGAGTTTCTTAACGAACCAAGAGACGATATGGAAGAGCGTGAAGCGGCAATAGAACTCAGGGAGCAAATAGATGAGCAGGAGTTGCTGCTGGAGTTCCTGTTGCTGGTACAACAAAGAAAACAGGAATCTGCTAAAAAGTTGCAGGACACTGTTTCTTTTATATGTTCAGATATTGAAGAAGTATCAAAGCAGCAAGCAATTCTTAGGAAAAAAGGGGGCTTAGGCTCATTTGAGGAGGTGGCGAATGATGATCTCTCTGGTTTAAACCCTTCTTTAAATATTTTTGATATCGATTATTCTTCTTCCATGGGTTCAAGAAAACGATTTAGACCAGAACTTCAGCTCTATGACTTAGAGGAATGTGATGATAATCTTGATGATAATCAGAAACACAACCTCACTGGAAATGAAGAAAGCAGTCTTTTTAAAAGCTCTAGATTGATGAAAAACTTCAAAAAGTTGGAGTCAGCATATTTTTTGACAAGATGTAGACCATTCAAGCCGTCAGGGAAACCACTGGTTAGACATTCTCAATTAAGTAGTGATGGTAGAACCTCTAAACCACTTGTAAATGAAAGAAGTTCCATAAACAATTTAGGATCAAAAGAGGGGTATGGTGAAGGTCGAAGAAGTGGATGGATAAATCCATTTCTTGAGGGTTTGTGCAAGTATCTGTCTTTCAGTAAGTTGAAGGTCAAGGCAGACCTGAACCAAGGAGATTTATTAAACTCTTCCAACCTAGTATGCTCTCTCAGCTTTGATCGTGATGGTGAATTATTTGCTGCTGCTGGTGTAAATAAGAAAATTAAAGTATTTGAATGTGATGCAATCATAAATGAAAATCGTGATATCCATTATCCTGTGGTTGAAATGGCTAGTAGGTCAAAGCTAAGCAGTATATGTTGGAACAGTTATATCAAAAGCCAGATTGCTTCAAGCAACTTTGAAGGTGTGGTGCAGGTAGGTCAAGTCTTACATTTCATTTACTTTTCAGCTTTGTACCACATTATTTTAACAAGTTGCTCAATATTTTCAGGTATGGGATGTTTCAAGAAGTCAAGTACTTACAGAAATGAGAGAGCATGAGAGGCGCGTTTGGTCCATTGACTTTTCATCAGCAGATCCAACATTGCTGGCTAGTGGGAGTGATGATGGTTCCGTTAAGCTATGGAGTATCAATCAGGCAATTCTACTTTTGCACTTGGTGGATGTCAGCTTTGAAACTAAACGTACTACAGTCATCTAATTTCTTACCACATATATTAATTCTGGATGTGTAATAAGGTTTCCCTCTTACATGGGTTGCTACTGCAGGGAATAAGTATGGGTACCATCAAAACAAAGGCCAATGTTTGCTGCGTTCAATTTCCCTTGGATTCTGGTCGATCACTTGCATTTGGTTCAGCAGATCATAGAATTTATTACTATGATCTCCGTAATTCAAAAATTCCTCTGTGCACATTGATTGGCCACAACAAAACTGTGAGTTATGTCAAGTTTGTAGACGCTACAACTCTTGTTTCCGCATCCACAGATAACACACTAAAGCTTTGGGATTTGTCAATGTGCACATCTCGGGTTATTGATACTCCACTTCATTCATTCACAGGTCACACAAATGTAAAGGTACATTTACTTTTTGCTGATTGTTTTAATGCATAAAAATGAAGTTTATTTAGTGCATATATTTATTTGTCTTTACATTGTATTGAGGTATTTATTTTAAACTGGGTGTATTACTAAGTTGTTAATTTATTTTTTTATTTTTTCTTAGAGGAGAAAATAAGAATTTGTTAAATTTAAAAGAACATAAACCAGTCAAGTGATTGTAAAAACATATGTGCTTGGTTGGAAATGCCTGAATGCCTTCAAGATGGACATGGAGTTGGAGAAAATGGTCATCGTGCAATCATTGAAGGGTTTAATCTCATTCTTTAATGCTTAAAGATAAATTTTTTATATTTGTCACAGGACATTTAGTTATTGAAAATCGCTCCAAAATAAGCTTATAGAAGGAAAAAGGATTTCATGATGTGTAATTCGATCTTTTCCTTGGTACTCTGGACTTTTTGCCCTGTGGCAGGGTTCACATATCCCACTTGTAGATGACTTCCTTCTACTTCCTTATAATTTATCTTTATGATAAATTTGTTGTGTCGGGCTTGGTGATTAATCCATGACATTTATCCTAACCCAACCTTCATGCATTAAGGCTATGTTTGGGATTAAGGTGTTGTAGTTTTTAAATTACGGCTGCTATGGAAAAAAAATTGTAATTATGAAATAAAAGTTAATAGTATATAGTTAATATAATTTTTAAGTAATAATTTTGACAAAATTATTAAAGATATAATAAATTTTTTATCATTCAAGTGTAAAATTATATCAACATAGTTTCTAAGTTACAACAACTAGTGTTTACCAAACACTTTAATGATGTAACCTAAAAACTATAGCTGTCTAACTTCAATCTCAAATATAACCTAACTGTTAGTGGAAAAGGAAACTATAGTTGAGTACATTTTGCTGATATGCATGTTCTTACTGTTGCAGAACTTTGTGGGTTTGTCAGTAGGGGATGGTTACATCGCTACAGGCTCAGAAACTAATGAGGTATGTCTTTCATCTCCAGTTAACATACATCCTCAGGAGTGATAGCTGTGGGTGATTTCAGATAACAATTTGTTAGGCTCAGAAACTTGTTTTGCAAAATCTGTGGTATAAGCAGTAGAAGTCATAAATTGATATGGAGCTGAACTAATCAAAACATCAGCTCCCTATATGCTTTCCAGTTTTTGCATTAGCTGATTTCATTCAAATATTGATTTTAAATATTCTCCTTGGAACAGGTTTTTGTGTATCACAAAGCTTTCCCCATGCCAGCTTTATCATTCAACTTTAACAACGCTGACCCGTTGTCTGGCCCTGAAACGGATGATGCTGCGCAGTTTATCTCGTCTGTCTGTTGGCGCGGCCAGTCCTCCAACACTTTAGTCGCTGCAAATTCCTCTGGGAATATAAAAATTTTGGAGATGGTTTAATTTTACCCGTGTTTTCCAAATTATGCTTGATTTTTCAAGGATAATAGAAGATATTCGTATTGGGTTATGAATACGAAATGAGGACACAATCTTAAACCAAAGAAGTTTGTGTAGGTAATGATATAGGTTTACGGGTATAGGGACCGGAACAAAACAATTTTTGGTACTAGTTAAATAGCGGATGCAAACAAGGAAAAGATTAGAGTGATCTTGATCAAGATGTATGTAGATATTACTTACTACAAAAGGATGAGAAAAAAAAAGGGTTAAATCACTTATGTTGTATATCATGTAACGTGCACATTTTTCGTAGTCCGATTTATATTTTTGTTGGTTATAACTTTCCAGAAGCATTTTTCATGCTGTGTTTGAACTGAAAACACTTGGATGTTATGGAAATTCCTGTCTATGATTAGTGTCTTTAATGAAAATTTCATCAGTCTAGCTTGAGAAGATTCAACGAGTCTCTTTCAAGTTACGTAAGGTTTCCATGATGAAAAAGATAGGAATATGATGGCAAATTTGGCTGTGACCGTGAGCTTTTGCTGTTATATTTTATAATTAGGGTTCTATTAAGTTGTAATAATTATAATTCATAATCTACACAAACGTAAATAAAAACTTACAACATAATAATGGATTGTAAGTTACAATATGGTTGTAAGTTATAAATATTGTAATTTAGTTGGAGGAGTACTTGTACGTTATAAACATTGTAACTCAAGTCGGATCCTCGTAATTAATGGAAACATGGACCAGGAATTTGCAGCTGCAAGTAAAGTTTATTATTTCTGCGTCAGTTTTAATAGCCTAGCCACAAAAAGAGATTACTAGATTGGATAAATAAATAATAAATTAGTGGATAATATGGATGAGCAGCCATAGTGAATTTAGTGATCTCCATCAGGCCGCAATCAATAAGCTACGACTATTATGCATTTGATAAATTGATAGATCGGATTGAATAAATGTGACAATTTTACATTTAGTAGTTGTATGCAGAATAAAAATAATATTTTTTAACACTTAATAGTGGTTTGAATAAGATAATTATAGCAATCAATAGCGGTCAGGAAAAGAGAAATAATTTGTACCATAGTCTTGTCATTAGCACAATACTAATGGAAAAAATAATAACAAAGATGAAAAAGCAAAAAGAGAGATGGTCAATTGACAATGTCTAGGCAATTTTTGACTTCTTATATTCTACAAATAGGTGACATCATACAGCCCCACTTGGCATTTGCATTGAAGTTGCCTCTTTTACTTTTCATATATTTCTTATTCTGTGTCTAATTATTCCTTGGGAAATCTTGAAAATTGGGAAGATGTTCAAATAATGGACAATTTCCAAGCATCAACCAATAATTTAATTGCGAGTTCAGCAATAGCGGAAGAGGCTTTTCAAGTTATGGTCATATGAGCATTGAAGTTTAATCTAAAATTATTTGGGTGTTTGATAATGTCAATACTCAATTATATACAACTCTTATCTCTTAATTAAAAAACAGTAAATCCAAAATTAGAGGAAGAATAAAAATTAAAATTTAATTAAATTATATTTTCGTATAACTTATACTCCACATAAAAATATATAAAAATTTATGTGAGACGTTAACAAAATCCTAAAAGTTAATATTAGAATGAAGAAAAGAAGAAGAGACAAAAGGAGAGTCTTATGGCCAAGCCAAGAGAACATTTTCAAACCAAATCATCTTTCTTTCTATTAAACAAACAAATGGTATCAGTCCTTTTACACCTACCACGCCCTATTCCTTTGAAAGACAGATAATTAATTATTGTGCATTGATGACATATAATGTGCATGCACATATAAACTGCCATGAGGCATAAAACATATAAAACAGAGCACTCTTTTTGTGCAATTTTGTAACCTTAACATCTAAATTTGGCTTATAGTCGGAATGGTAAGAACTCGAGCCCTCGTTATGAGAATTTGAGTTTGAATCCCTGTAATAATAATATGATGGTTTCAATTTTTTTTTAAGTGAAAATAAATTTATTTTTTAATAAAAATATGTGAGTGGTAAACGTCTCTTAAATATTTATGAGGATTAAAATCTAAACAGTATCTCATACGATTAATATAAATTATCGCTTCATTAATAATCTAATTTGTATACATCAGTTACAGTCTGATCACAATGTATCAGTGTAAACAAAATAATGATACACATTCTAAATTTTTTATTCCAAATAATCATCGAAAATTATAGAGTATTTATTAATTGATTGATAAAATTAAAATAAATTAATTATATTATCTTACCGACTAATTAATAAATACCACAAAATTTGAGATAGTTGTTTGGAATAAAAAATTTGGGATGTGTACCATTACTATAAAAACACATTTAACCAACCACTACCTGAAATTTACAAATTGAAAATTCATGAACTAATAGGAAAATAATGCACATCAAATTATTATAAAGCTGAAAATGGAATATTCAGCAACAAGGATAGGTGGAGAAAATATAAAATACTGCAGAATGCTTCTGAGCTACATTAAGTGTGATCTCTGTGAAATGCCTACAGAAAGAAGGATGATCAAGCACCTTCTTAGATCCCAACCATGAATGTTGCAATATAATTTGCTTCTAATGATCCTAACATGCTTCAAGTCTAACAAAACTGAGGCCATAAATCCAACTCTACCATCAAAGTCTCTCCCCTCGATACAATTTTCTAAGATCCTGGCCAACTTCTAGATAGAAGGTTTGTTTTTTGTTTCTTTTACTATTTTCCATTTTTAAATCGATTCTCCCACTCCAAGAAAACATAATGAAAACTATGTACACTGGTTCAGTCCACGTTTAGCTTCAATAGCCAGCCTAGCTATTAAGCGGCGAAGCCTTTCAGCTCCAGGACCCGGCTTGATCTTGTTCGGATCCCCAACCTTGGAACAATGTGGATCACCTGAGCACCAAGCACCAGGGGTGAAACTCCCATTTTTCCGACCAAGTAACTCCTTATCAATCTTGTCCAAAACAAGGGCATTTTGTCTGAATTTACGAGCAAAAGCAGAACTGCTTGAAATCATCTTACTTGTATCATTAAGTGAAAGAATGTGCGGGTGCTGTCCAGGGGGATTGTCCCAAGAGATGTAGTGCAGGTCATGATTGACAACAGTTGGAACAAACTCTGGCACATTACATATGACAGTCTGAAAATAGGATTCAGGCGAGGAGACAAAGTTTGTATAGTACATGAGCAGCGTTCTCGGTAGGTTATCCCAACCCCAAATGCAGTACTCAACAAATGAACGAGATAGCACCATCCATGCTGAGCCTGCAAAAGAACTTGATGTTTTTTAACGATACAACATGAAATTCACAACATGCCCTCCCATTTGGCAATGCACATACAGGGAATTTCTTTCTTGTAATAGTGGTTGTGTAAGTACAAAACAAGTTCAGAACTGCAGATGTTAAGTACTGCTCTATATTTAAGCTTTTAATTCAATGCTGGAAAGACTAAATCTTTTGGACCTTAGATCTCATATTTAAGTTACACGTGATTCAAATCTAGCCAAATCCAAACTTAAGAACTTGCTTATTTAGCAGCCCAACAGCTGCAATAGAACCCCATTTGCAAGTACCATACATCCACTCAAAAATACATTTTGAGCTGGATAAAAGGATCAAAAATTAAACACCCGGGTTCATGATACCTATACATGTATGTCAGTGAAATACTAAGAGCAAAAGATCATTGCTTAAATCATTTGAACCAAAAACACTTTCAAATTAGTGTGCAGAGCAAGTTACATTTACCTGAGCAAATTCTATTTCTTAATAAGGACCTGCAAATTCTGGAAGCCAATAAAGGTTATTTAACTGAGAAAATGCAAACAGCTTCCACAAAGACCATTCAAAATGTTTACCATTTCCCAGATTAGTCAGTCCCCAACATATTTAATGGAACGATACAGACTTCTTTAAATTTTCCCTTTTTTTTTTTCATTAAAGAATACAAAATTTCATCACTTAAGCAATTTTCTATCATTGCAAATTTTAAAAATTTCTATAAAACTTAAACATGTTCGCAATCCTAACTTCTAACAGCATGAATGGCCAAAAAAATTAGGTAATGGAGGAAAAACTAACCAGTAAATAATTTAAAGGCTGTTGGCAAAGTTCTCCGGGGTGTGACCCAGAATATATCTGACTTAGTCAACATATAGAGTCCAGGATCAACCATCAAAGGCATTGCTCGTTTGTCCCTGCAGAACAAAGAATCAGATTAGCATAATTTAAAATATAGAAATCCTGAAAAAATGTAGTCAAAGAGAAAGGAATGAACTTACTCCTTCCAACCAAGATGGCTTGTATGCTCAATGAAATTAAGTTTTCGGCTTAAACCCGAAAATGTGTAAAGAAGATCTGCAAATTAAAATGTTGATTAATTAAGTAAATATAATAAAAAAAGAAATACAATGATAAAGAAATATACAAGTAGAACAGACCAATCTTACCATCTTGAGTCACAAGAGGATAATCCGAAGCGCTAAGGTTAATAAACCAATCCCAATCCTTGCTATGCTTAAGAAGAATAGCACAAGCATGAAGCGTATTAGCAACCATGGTGGGTCCTCTGTAAGTAACCATATTAGCCTTGGTGCTCATGTAAACATTTCCAACCTTGGAGAACATGGGATCTTTTTCCACCCGTGAAGCAAGCTCCAATCTTTCCTCTGTGGGCGCTTCAAGGTCCAAATGAACAACATATTGGTTCCTCGGGTGATATAGCGCTTGAAGCGTCCTCCAAAGTTTCTCCAAATCACCCTTTGACCCAGAAACCAAATACGCAAATCGAGGAATTTTGGGACCAGAAGGAGCGGGTTCGGATTGTTTAACCTTCATTTCAGCGTAATTTGGGGCTGTATGATTTGATGCAGGGAAAATCGAGAAGATTGCATTGATTGTGTGTAATGAAGAGATAAGACCCATGTTGAAGGATGTTGCAAGAAGGAACACACATATTAGAGAGCTTATAACTAAAGGAAACACCCACTTCTTCTCCATATTCAAGGATCCAGAAACAAAACTTGATCACAGGTTCCAGTTAACGAAACTCCTACCCCAACTTTGCTCAATCCCAAACTCAACACAAGCCTTATACATAGGTATCGAAAAACAAACAACACCTGTTTACACGCAGATCAATACCTCCTCGTCCAAAATTCCAAATTACACTTCAAATATATCTGTCGGATCAGCATTCAACAAGAAAATCAGTATACAAAACCAGGAGCCAATCATATTAATTGCCAAAACACAAAGAAACTGAAACTTGCCAAAACATCTGACTTTGTTGATCTAAGCAAGAAGCATCAAAACCGGCAATAATTAATTAAATACACATTAAAGTATAATGTTATATGCATATTTAAAGACATTTAAAGAGGTGTGGACATGTAAGGAAAAAAGAGGGTTATTAAATATTTTAACATACTATACAATAAAACAAAAAGAAGATGCATTTGGAAAATCAAACAAGGGACCAACAAAGAGATCAAGCAAAGAGTAAACAATTTTTTTTTTTTTCATTATTTTAATACCAAATTAGACAACAAGTCACGTGTGTCCTCCTTTAAAATTCCATTTGTTACACAATCCCAAATCTTGGAATGAATCTGATTACACAGCCTCAACATATCAATCACTAACACCATTAAAAGAGCATAAACCAGCCACCAATAAACAACAAAAAAAACCCAGATCCCAGAATCAAGAAGCTTAGATCATAAACCAATAAACCCATTTGATAATCTCCCAAACCAAGATCAAAACTTTATATGAAAAAAATCAAACCTTTTGTTAATGAAGTAGCAATCTTTGTGCCCGTTCAAGAAGAAAAAAGATTATGAATTGACACTTTAAAGAAACAAGATTTGTGCTGTCTGCGTACGTGTTATAAATAAAATAAATTCTGTTAAACTGAAGGTCTTCTTAGCTTTGTGTAATAAACTAAAAGATACAGAAAAAATTTTGATAGAAAAAAAAAATGAAACAAAACACGAAGTGGGTAAAGGGTTTAATTTGTTACGAGCTTTCAATTTAGGGATGATCAAACTCGGCAACTTGGTGTAACATTTTTTTCCGATACATTAGCTAACTGTTTTCCAGTTTTTGTAACAGAAGAATAGATTCCTTATTTTCTATATTTGTAACAGTAGGTCTCCTTATTATTTTTTTTCTTTTTTAGCGTAGTATTGTTTCATTGTATTATTAGGGTATGTGATTGGTGTGATGTCGATTTGTAAATTCGTTGACTTGTGAAGGGCTTTGACTTTTAGGTGATCACCCGGTTGTGATTTGGTTGATTTGCAAGGTAGTGGTGGGTGATTGCTTTTATTGTCTTTGGGTGCTGTTTGCGTGGTTGAGGGTCCAGGTTCTTATATGATCCGAGGGTTTATCTTTCCTTCGTTTTTTCAGGTAGATAATGATATTCAATCGCAAAGGCAACAAAAGGGTGACATGAACGGCACTCTCGTATGAATATTAATAATAGTCCTCATAGAATAATATTATACATTATGTTTCGATTTTTTTATTTATTTAAAATAATGATTACGTGACAAGATTTTCTTAGATCAACATACGAATAACGTGATATATCGATCTTAATTAAATCTCTATGTTACTGTAAGAGTCTTTTAGGTAAAATAAATAAATGTATCACATATTCGACGCATATAGCTAAAAGAATCTGGCTATATACAAACAATAATAAATTGAGCGTTACAAGATATGATAACAAAGTATTCGGATAACCGTGATAATTGAAATATGAGTAATTTTAAATTATTCCGATTAATTTGGCTATATACAAGCACTAATAAATTGAGTGTTTCAAGATCCTGCAAGAGTTGAATTGATGATAACAAATTATTCGGATAATTGTGATAATTAAAATATGGGTAAATTTCAAATTACTTTAATAGTGAATTAACTATTTTTTAAGGATAAATATATATTTAGTTCTTATATTTTAAACTAAGTACTCATTTTATCCTTATGTTTTAAAAAATACTTCAAGATATCCTTATTATTAAATATGTGACACTCATACTTTTTTTTTTTTAACTTTTATAATTATACCATTCCAATAATATTCTTGGAGACATTAGTTAATTTATTTATAAAAATATTGATAAAAAAATTAACCCAAAAAGTAAAATTATTTTTTTTGTTATTATTTTACTTTTAAGATTAATTTAGTAAATTAATTTTTTAAAAATAATTATTACAAATTTATCAAACATTGCTTAAAAAGTGTACTAAGGGTGTCACAATAAAAGCAAAGAAAATATAACACATTCAATAATAAGGATGTCTTGAAATGTAAAAAGAATATGACTAGTTAAATCAATATTATTATTTATATTATCATCGTCATTATTATTATTTTGATAGTACTTGCTTTGGTGGACTATCCAAGAGAAATAAGTAATATATATGTCTCTATCAAATTATATAGATATCAAGCATTTTTTTAATTTTAGTGTGAATCTAGAATTCAATAAAATGCCTTAGTAAATAAATATTGGGAGGTGGTTGGTGATTAAATCGTGGTAGCGAACTGGGAGGTGTGGTGGGTTATTGTCGTTTTGGATAATATTTGTGCGATTGAAGGACTATAAACCTACCAAGTTTATCTAAATTTCCTCTAATTTTGATCAAATTTGTTTGTCTACAGTTAATAAAATATATTATCAAATTTGGTAGGTTTATTAGCCTTTAATATTGGACAATCCATGAAAAAGGAGACTAAAAATAAGTTGTTACTTTATAGGTTATATTGTCCTTCTCAATTTGCCTGCTGCCATTGTCAATTTGAAAATTACTTCTTACCAATTTAAAAGTTAAATAGATAGGATTATAGGAATGCCAAGAAATTTGTAAAGTTAATAAATAAAAAATAATAATTTGTTAGTGTAACATATTTTATCAATGAACTAATATATAATTACTTACAAAAGTCTTGATAAGATAAAAACGTTTCCAAATTTATAAAAATGATTTATTAATTATTTACCACGAATAGTTTCTTGAATGTGTCTTGTTGAAATTTAGTTAACAATTCGGCGAATTGTGTGAATACTCAGCACTTTTTTTCTCCTCACACAATAATTAAATATAAAGTTTTTCACATGAAAAATAAAATAATCATCAAATCATGTAAAAATATTTTGTATGTATTTATGTTTTCTAAATAAAAATCAATTTAGCGCGTGCACACCGTCACGTTCTTTAGATAAAATCATTATTCACAAGTTGATTTTATTTTCTTGATTTACCAAAATGTGAACCTTCACCAATTTGACAGGTGGCATTCTTAGATCTATGTAGACATAACTTTTAATCCGAGTAGCGTAGATGTAATAATTCCCTCAAAGAACATTCTCCTTTGAACCGGGGTCCGAATGATGACGTCATCGATTGCCCAATCAGTACGCTACCATCAGATGGATTTAAGCTGTTGATAAGGATAACAATTTGTCGGATCGGGCTCGGGCCTGAAATAAAAAGTTCGATCCGATAAAAAGTTGGATAATTTTTATTTTGGACCGGGTTCGATCGAGCTCGATTAGCCGAAGTCGGTCGAGTCGAGTCGATCTGATCAGACTCGAATTTTATTTTATTTTAATTATTTGATTTGTTCATCTAGTAACTCAGATATGTGTTTAATTATTTTAATTGTTTGATTTATTTCCAAGACAACGATACCCACAACTTATATTCAAAATTTAATTTGCACTTGTGTCATTTAAAAAAATAAAATTCATCGTATACAAATAAAACTACACGATTCTACAACCCAACATTAAAAAAAAAAAACTTATGTCTTGTACAAATAAAAATACACAATTCCACAACTCAACATAAAAAAAAAAAATTAACACTCATGTCTTATACAAATAAAAATACTTCATTCAATCGTGATGTGTCATACGTGCATGTCGATGTAATTTTTTAAAATTTAGTAAATGGTCGGTGTCGGGTCGAGTCGGGTCACATAAGGCCCGAGCTCGAACTCAAATTTCATCGAGCCTAAAATTAAAGCTCGAGCCGAGTTTTAACTTCTAAGTTCGAGTTAAAGCTCGAAAAATCGGATCGAGCCAACTGGTCCAAAATTCGGGTCGAACTTTTTTGTCATCCCTAGCTGTTGATCAAATCTCCACTTACTGTGGATCTTTTAAAGTAAAATTAAAAAAAAAAAATCTTTAGACTATGCTTATTTATTTCGAATATTTAATTAAAATATTTAATGATGGGGTATTTTTTATTTTTAATTAAAAATATATTTGAAATTACGGTATTATAACTTATAACTTATACTTATTGTAAAAAAAATTATAATTATAAAAAAATTAATAATAGATAGTAAATATAATTTTTAAACAATAATTTTGATAAAATTATTAAAAATATGATATATTTTTTCTATAATTTTTAAGTTATAACAGTTAGTATTTATCAAATATTTTAATACTGTCACTTAAAACATACAATTGTCCAATACCTCAATTTCAAACATGCTCAAAAAAATTGTAAAAATAATAAGTTAATGATTGAAAAATAAAATTAATTAATATTATATGCATAACATTAAATTATTAGTGACATATGAACTTGAAATTTATGAAAATAACAATTTATTAACTTGATATCATTAAAAATGCTATTATTCATAGTCAAAGTTTTTTTTTTATCATTATAATGGTTCTAATTAAACAAAAATTGAAATTCTAATGAAAAATCTATTTAAAAAATTAGTTAAGAAAAAAGGGAAAAAGAATATGTAAGGAAGAAAAAAGAATTCAAAGTAACGTCACGTGGTGACTTCTGATTCAATTACGTGGGTCCCTTAAAAGTAAATGTGTGTCTCACATTGGAGGATGAACCGCCGAACCATCATCTATGTTATTGCGGACAGTTTGTTGACTTTTCATTAATTTATTTTTTATTTTGTTGCCTATAATAAACAAGTAAAAAAAAAAGAAATTCATGGATCTTGTCTCTTTTACGATTTTAAATTATGGCACCAAAATGTATTAAAAAGAAAAAGGAAAAAAATCCAAATTTTATTTTGTCAACCTGAGTGGCTGTGCTTAATATTTTTAGACTTTTATAGATGCAATTTTATAGACCATGTACATTTATGCAAAATCATAAATAAATAATAATCTTGCACATATATTTGTTGTGTTGTATGTGTTAAAAATAAAAGATCTAGAGTTTGAATTTCGTTCATATAAATAGAAAAAGTATTAAGTTTTTTTTAAATAAAATAATAAAAAATCCACGCCTATTCACATATAAGTAAGTTATAGACACAATAGTGAGTTGTATTTACGAGACATTTCAAAATTTTTATTTTATTTTTATTGCTATTGCAATTGGCTACTTTATTTATTTATTTTAAAAAATAATATTAATACATGACGTTACTTAGAGATAATTAAATGTGGGTTTAGGTTAGACTTTTTTAAGCTCAATTTCAAACCCATTTTAAAGAAAAATACAAAGATTGAACTCGTTGCGGGCCTAGACCAAGCTTGAGCTGAGCCTTAGCTTTCAATTATTTTAAATTTTTTTATTATTGTAAATTTAAAATGAATTAATGATTAACAAATTGTTATAATTAATCATGAATTAAAAATAAATATTTTAAAATAAAATAGTAAATAAATAAAATGAAGTAAATAAAAGGTTTGAGATTTAATTTTTTTAATATTAGATTATCTAATTCAAGAATTCTCTAAATTAACTAACACTTAAGATAAAGTTTTATATTATAATTTTAGATTTATTTGAATCATTATTGATTTATGAATTAAAGATTTAAACTTTTTATTTTATATTATTTTTTAAAAATTTACTTTATTATTATAATTTATAAATTTATTTTTTTAAAAGATAGAGGGCGGAGCTTAACTAGGTGCTTGTGTGGAGAGCCAAACCAAAAACCCACCGACCTAATCCAGACAGGCTGAGCTTTTTTAACCACCCTATTGTTACCGTTACATTATTTGGTTAATATATTGTTTACGCATCGGAATTTTTGAAGATGATTAAAAATGAGGAACATTTTAATAACTTACAAAGAAAAGTAATAAAAGAAAAAAAAACACAAAAGGAGTGGGCCACGCCCAAAAGACAACAGTGAATCCCAAAATCTCATGTACCGCTAAAGAGAAGTCAACCATGGTCAAAGACCTATGTGTCAAAAATGAAACAATGTCGCAATGAGGACTTAGTTGACCTATTTTGTAAACTATTCTTTTATTTTGAAATATTCGCCAAACAACAGGGGCTGCATTTTCCTATTGGGCCATTGGCCCAACTTCGCAAAATATTCATTTCGCGCACAAAGTAAAGCAGGTGAAGCTCTTTAGGCAAAATGAGTTTTGGAATATGCGATTGGGACAACCAAAATTCTTAGTGAATCCCAAAATTATTTAATTAATTAAGAAGTGTGCTTTGTATTTCATATATAATTTTCTATTCAGTTAAGGTGTAAGCGCATATTTGGAATTGCAGTAGATTCTTACTATTTGAGAATCCAATAGAAAAAAAATGTTTGGAGTTGTCGAATTATCATTTATTAAATAGTTTATTTGAGTTGATTTGTTTTAGGTCTAATTAGTTTATTTGAGTTGATTTGTTTTAGGTCTAATTAGCGATTGCAGTAGTTAATTAAATAAGTTATTTTTACTGTATAGATAAAATAACTGTTGATTAAAAAAAAGTTTAATATTTAATAAATTATGTTTTTGCAGTTGCTGTGAATTTAAAAAGTAGTATATATACGTTTGATAAATTTTATTATAAAAGGGTTATTTTATTATATAATGACTAAAATAAATATAAATTTAAATTATCTTTTATTTTTAGAGTATGTTTTATAAATTATTTAAAAATATTTTTTTAAAATGGGGCTCCAAATCAAAAGTTTTTTTTTTTAACTTTTAAAAATTTTTCTTATTATCCTTGCTCTTGGATAACGTACTTTAGTATATAAAGGAAAATTCATTTATATACTAATTAAAATCACGGTATTAATACCATAATTATTGTATACCGTTAGATTAAATCAATGTCGTAGAATAATTATAATATAATAAAAAAATTCAAAATTTATTTTCCAACCTGTTACAAACCGGTTAAGGATTATTTTTTTTTAGAACTAAGGTTTAACCTGTTAAAATTAAACAAATTATTTTTTTTGAAAAATTATTATAATTGATTTATTTTATAATCAATCATTCACGCTAATCAGAGATTTCTAGAGAACTAAACTCAAGCTTTAGCCCTTTCAGATTGGGAGGACAAGAGTAGAGGAGTCTTTCAGTGATTTGAATTCAGTGATGGTGAATTTGGTGATTTGAATTCTGAGTTTTAGGACTTGAAACGGGCGTTGGTCAGTAAAATTGATTGCTTTATTTTTTAGGTTGTTCCATCAATTAATTATGCCAATAGTTAGTTTGAATTGCAAATCAATTGATTATGCCATCTCAGTGCCATTTGAAATATAACAAATAGGTGTCGTTGAAAAGAAACTGGAAGTGGGTCCTTAGTCCTAACTCTACCGCCTAAGATCGATATATTTGTGATTTAGCTGAGGAAATATTATTTCGGTATAATCATTGATCATAACCAAAAAGACAGATTACAACAGCCAACTCTTTTGCTATTTAAGATGCTACAAAGCTTATTTTCATGATATATAAAAAGCCAAATCCGGTCATTAATTAAACGTATATATTTCTCTGTGTAAATAATTATTAAGTACTCATATGCATACATCAGTTAATTTGGTGTTGTATTAAAGAATAATGGGTTTGTTTTCCTTTGGAAACACTCATAGCATCACTTATGTATAAAAAGATTGGAGCTTTTCCTGCATCTTTTTCCATTCAAAATTTCCTTGATAGTTTCTAGAGTTTGGTTTATTATTCTAGATTACTATACAATGTGTGAACTTTTGATCAGTTGTCTTTTGAAATTTTTATTCACTGGTGACAAGACAACGAAGATTGGAACTACATTTAATAAGAAAAAATGGTTTTGCATAATAATGATTTATGTTAATGAAATATAGTTTATGTCAACTGTCTGATGCTATTAGTCTTTTGCATAATAATGATTTCCATTTGTTCTTCATGACAAATATATAAAACTTTGAATTTGCTATTTGTTAATGAAAGCTCTTCTCTTATTTGCTTGCTCTACTAGCTGGTGATGAATATTGAACATATGTACTAGAATTTGCACGTTTTCAATGACAGAAGTGATGAAGTCGATGAGTAAGGTCAAATCTTTAGATTGTTTTAAAATGAATTGATGAAGAGCCACCAGCATTTGTTTTCATTTCGTGAGAGTTTTTTGAAACAATCTTTATTTGATTTTAAACTAGTTTATTAATATTTTTGAAATTAATTTAGATTAATTTTTTTTTTAAGCAAAGCTGTCTATACATACATAAAATTCATTTTGTTATATAATATATGTAAATTACCGAATTTTCTATGTAGATCCTGAGAAAACTAATGGAAAGATCAAGCAATATTAAGATTACCAAATCTTTAAAATCTCAATAAAAGTCAAGATCTTTAACTGATGTCTATTATATCTTTAGCTTTTCTCATAATTCTTTTTTTTTTTTAATGTCATTTTTTTTTCTTGCTGAAACTTGAAATGACTAAATGTCTTGAATAAAGGGTATGCTTGAGATTGAAGTGTTGTACCTTTTAAGATCAAATTCGTCATGGAAAAAAACTGTAATTATAAACTAAAAGTTAATAATATGTAATAAATATAATTTTTAAATAATAATTTTAATAAAATTATTAAAAACATAATATATTTTACATCATACAAGTGAAAAATCATATTAATATAGCTTAAAAGCTACAGCAGCTAGTGTTTACTAAGCACTTTAATACTGTATCTTAAAAACTACAGCTACCCAACCTTAATCCCAAACATACTCAAAGTTGATTATAGCAGTTTCATGTAGACCTCTTTTTTTTTTTCCTTGCTGTGTCTAACATATTCATGTACAGGTTCTTTTGTTAAACTTAAAAATGACTGAAAATGTGGATAAGGGTAGCAAGAATGATTTGAAGGAGAATGATAACATGAACTAGGAAAATACAATTTTAAGAAAAAATCGGCCTTCATTGAGTATTTGTAAGTTTTCCTACATTAAATATTATGTGTTTGATTGTTGGTAAATTTATGAATATTTAGTAAAGTCAAGCATAATAATGTTGTTTCATGATTTCTAATACATTTAGTAAAGTCAAGCATAATAATTATTATTTTTTATTACATTTCATGATTTCTATTAGTTGTTTATTAGTTATTGCAATTATACCTGTAGTTTTACATAAAAATAATTAGAAGCAATTTCTAATTCCTAATTGGTTGGCAAATTAAAAAGGTAGTTCTTATCTGTTGATATGTCAGATACTTGGGTGTTGGTGAAAGAAACATTTTGTGTGATGCAATTTCATGATCATCTATCTTCATATTTCCAATTCATGCTTCTTTCAATCACTTATTTGTTCAATAAGAATTTACTTTTCTTGTATATTGTTGAGCAAGAGGAAAGTCAAGAATGTACTAAAATATATTCTAAAGTTGTGTTTTATTACACAATCTTTTACTTTGTCTTATGTTTTATTCTTTTGGCTATTTTGTCTAGTTTGTAATGAGGGCGGTTTCATTTCTATTGATCAGATTAACTTTTGCACACTGAGCAATTAAGGAGCTGATGGGCTGATGATTAATCAACTTGACATGTACATGGAAATTAATAGATTCAGATTTTACCGACTGATTTTGATTATTTTATGATTATGATGAATGACTTATTCTTTTCTTTTTCTTTTTTGTTTAATATGATAATTAGTTTTTATATTTTTATAAAAGTTAGTAACATTTCTATGTTTAGTTGGACATTTTTTCGAAGGAAATTATATTGTTTATGTATGAAAGTGGCTTAAATATTCTTCGAAGATTATATTTATTCTCTAATTTTACCCATCCATTATCCATCTCTTTGTACCCAACCAGTAATAATTATTGGCTAACAACTACACAACCACTAATTGTTAATTTTCTTGATCTCTGTCTAAAAATTACACAAACTTTGAAATTAGGCATTTTTGTGGCATATATAAACCAAAAACTCTTGTGAATATTTTGTAATTTTTTAAGTATTATAGTTTTTTCATTTTTAATTCTAGATTCACATATTTTTAAAGTTCACTTATTTGAAAAATACAACTCTATTAAATATCAAGCATGAAGTACACAATCTGAGTTGAGGATTCCAAAATAACAAATAATAATTTGAAATTTGCCCAAAACATTATCCTTTCAAACAAATATTAACTTGGAAAAATCATAATTACAAAAGATTACACCATCACATTTCTTACAACAAAATAATCATAATCATAAATATTGAGGCAACCATCATGACTGTTCAAACTTGTAATAGCATAATGGTAAGCCAATTATTTAGAAAAATAAAATTACAAGCATAATAGTAATCCAGTTATTTAGAAAAATATAACTACAAGCATAATAGTAATCTAGTTGTTTGGAAAAATAAAACCTAATAAACAATATTTAAAATATTAACCAAGTTGCTATTAATCCCAAGCCATAAAGTTTAGAGCAATTCATAATAATATTAAATTTAACTGCTACACACAAGAACACGTAACATTTTATTTTGCAATAAATGAAGTTTAGAGCATATCATAATAAACTCAAATTTATCTACTATCATCACTATCCAAACCTAAAAAACAGACAGTGAGCAATAACTCAGTAGATATAATAAAATAATATTTTTAAAATTACAAGCATAATATTAATTCATTTATTTAGGGAAAAAAATCAATGTTACTATTTTCACACTTACAATAATGAATTAAGGTTGATTTTACACTTTTGGGGTTGGATGAGTATATTCAAAATAAATGGGGTCATTTGTAATATTTTAACTTAATGAGGACTAATTTAAAATTAACCATATTAAAAACTTTTGTAACTTGTACATGGTTCGTCATGAACGATAGAATTCAGCAATTTCAGATCAAACCTTCAATCTCCTTGCCAATATTTTCTAACGACCATATTGAATACAATGGATGATGACCAACAACAAGGTTAATTCTTCGTTGTCCTTCAATGATTTGTGTATTTTTGCTATTGTTTTTTATGTTATTTTATCTCTTTCTAAAAAGAGTAGTGCTATTTAACCTTGTAAAATTAATATTAGTTGTCTATAATTTGAAGGTTATTGTCGGTCAGTGCTATTTCACTGATTGTATTATGTTCTTGATATATGATAAGCATTGACAAAAATGACAAAGTTCCAAAGTTTGACATTCCACCATCATACAATATTCCTTCAACAGCTCAAGCAGAAATACTACCAAATTTTTTTAGTTGTTCATAACAAAATAATAGTATCAGATGATAGAAGTTGTTAATAATAAAATAATAGTAACAAACTATTTTAGTTGTTGAAGGAATATAATAGTATCAGTTGATTTTAGGAGTTGATAATAAAAATAAGTGTTCATATTCTATTATGCAAGAAGGGATGGCTCCTGTAACTCTATTTATTGGGATGGTAAAACTATGTATGAATTTACTGCTGAAGATATTATTAGCAAGCAATTTACATCTCTTGAAGAATGATTATATTTTTTTTTATAAAAAATACTAAAAAATAATGGATTTCAACGTTCGTAGTCATGATGGGAGACATGATACAAATGGTACCCCATAATGAAAAATTGGGTTTGTAGTAGAAAAGGTGAAAGGGATAAGACGTGTATTGAACATACAAATAAAATTCGTGAAACTAGAGTTATTGCATGAGTCAAATGCCGAGCAATATTCAGGGTAAATTTATGTAAGAAATCTAAAACTTGGGTTGCTAAGAGCTTTGTTCCCGAACAATCCCATAAGTTGACAGTAGATTATGAGACTCAATTTTTTTGGTCTCATCGAATGGTTAAAGATCTTGACAGCGCTCTAGCTAATTCAATGAAAATAGTTGGCATAAAAACAAGTCAAATTATGGATTTCTTTGTCAATTAGCTTGGGGGTTATGACAATTTGGGCTTCAGATCAAATGATTTGTATAACAATTTAGATAATAAACGTTGATCATTGATACTCAAAACAGACTCAGAAGCAGCACTTGCCTACGTAAATACAAAAGTGAACATAAATCGAGATTTCTTTTGTAAGTACTTTGTAGACAAGAGAATAGACTTGTAAACTTGTTTTGGGCAGATTTTATTGCTCGGTTGGATTATAATTACTTTATGGACGTTTTGGCTTTCGATAGCACTTACAAGACAAATAAGTATGGGAAATCTTTAGTTATTCTACTTGGTGTTAATAATCATTATGCAACAACTATTTTTGGATGTGCAATTCTCACAGATGAGACGGTTGAGACCTACACATGGGTGCTTGAAACATTCTTATCTGCTATGAGTAATAAAAAGCCTATATTTATCATAATTGATGGAGATAGATCAATGCGTAAAGTAATTAAAAAGGAAGTTCCTGAAGCTAGGCTTCGACCGTGTATTTGGTATTTACAAAGAAATGCATAGTCAAATGTACATAAAACACCTAAATTTGTTACAAAGTTTAAGGATTTCATGTTGGGAAATTATAGACCCGAAGAATTTGAGGAATTGTGGCAAAAGATGGTGGATGAGCTTGGTTTTCAAAATAATAATTGGATTAGCAAGATATACTTAAAACGGGAGAGATGGGCAGAAGCATTCATACAGAGTCATTTCTTTGGTGGCATGCGTACAATGAAACACTGTAAGGATATGAATGCATATATGAATAGATTTCTTCAAAGAAAATTAAAGTTGTATCAATTTGTTCATCAAATTGATAGGGCCTTCAGACGTACAAGGAATAACAATTTAGGACATAATTTTAAAACTAAGCATTCTACTCCTATGATTAGTACTCATCTTCCAAGTTTGGAGAAGCATGCTGCAGAGGTTTACACTCAAAAGTTATTTTACAAGGTTCGTAAACAGATTTGCAAAGAAGGCCAGTTTATATTATCTAGCAATGTCACTCTTCTAGATATGCAAGTGCACTCCTTAACTAGGCATCTGCAGGAAAATAAGAGGTGGACTGTGGTTTATTATCCAAAACAGCAACGTTTTGAATGTTCATGTAAGAAGTTCGAATAAATTGGAATACCATGCCCTCATTTATTTTGTGTGATAAAAAATCTGCATGTCAGTGAGATACTTACTTTATTGATTAACAAAAGATGGACCATGGATGTGAAAGTTTACAGACAGTCTCCAATGCTATTGGAAAGTCAATTTAAGGATGTTCTTAACAATGTTCGATACGGATCACTAAATGCTGAGTTCAATGAAATTAGTTTTTATGCCCCAAAGTCTGATGCTGCATAGTATAATTAAAAGGTCCCCTTGATATTCATTAATTATGATAAAGATAAGGACACCAGGTAAGATTGAAACTGTAATAACCTGTGCAAACCTCCCCAAGGCAAAGGTTGACATTTCCCTCAGTTGAACATCAGCTTATTGAAGCATTCCAATCAGTGGCCGAACAACACCCCTCTGTATAATGTTTACCTGTATAAATATTACATATGACTTAAAAATAAAGAAAAGGAGTGACAAGAAAAATAATTGATGGAAAATTGCACAATGAGAAAGTTAAAAGCACATGATGATCAGCAAGTCAACCAACATTAATGCTTCTAATAAAAGGATAGTCAGAGGGAACAAAATTTATTTCCTATTTCAACTTTAAAAAATTTATTTTTAATTAATTCTTCATATCTTTAATGGCCAAGCAGAAAACCTAGGAGAACAATAAATTTTATCAAAGAAAAATAAGATGGAGACAATGACAATCAATGCCCACCTTGCAAAATGAATTGTTTACAGCAAATCATCCCAGCAATAAAGTTGCCCCACTCTGACTCTCAGAGCATCATGAACTGTTATCCAATGAACAAACCCAATGAATTGAGAACAAAAGAACTAGACTATTCTATTAAGGAAAAAAGAGTATATAATATTTTAAGCAATAGCAAAAGGAGAAGAGAGAAAAACCTCTCCAAAAGGCCTAAATCAAGCAGAACATCACAAATGCTGTATAAAACATATGCAATTTCTTATATGTGAATGTTGGTGCTTGAAAGAAAATTATTACCTCAAGTTTGAAAAAAATATTCAGTTTATGAGCCTAATATAATAATCTGTACCTTTTATGATTAACGCTGGAAGAGATCACACATTCAAATGATTTTAAGGCCATTTCAAATCAAGGAAATTTGAAATCCAAAGTCTCATAAGACTCCGTTCCAGTGCACATAAGCAAAATGAAGTTGCTGAAAAAGAAAGAACAGAAAAGGAGTAAAAATATGAAGAAAAAGAAGAAAAAAATCACAATCAAGCTCATCATATGTTGCTTTTCTTCATTAAGACTAGCTGTCCCACCAAATTTTCAGTAGAACGAAAAAAATAAAAGTCAATTTTTTTTTTATCATATAGATACTGAAGGTTGTGAATATAAATTTTCAAAATTCTATCAAGTAAGAAGAATTTTTTTTTTTTTATCAGTATCTGTCGAGTAAAAAGAAAAATAGAAGTTTTCTGAAGGTTGAAAATAGCCATTAAGTCATCAAAAAAAATTAAGCTTTGATATTTGAAAATGAAATAAAACCTTCTATTAACAAGACTTTTCTTAACAATATATTAACATTCATATATCCAGAAACAGGTAGAAAATTTAAATTAAGGGAGTATAAAAAATTGGAAAGACAAGACAAGTTAATAAAGATACATGAGAGGAATAGCATAACATAAAACATATTACAGCACTCAATATAAAAACATGAGAAAGGAAAAAAAATCTAATTTTATACTATTTTTATGAACACAAATTCACCTGTTTGCCAACATATGGCTACATGCATTACAAAGAGTTCTTGGACCAGTTGGCCCCCTGCACATTATTGGAGTCCCATAGTGTTGACATATTTGTGAGCTAAATAAAATGTAGAATCACAAATTGATAAGGAAAAAAACTGCTATCAGCATTAAAAAATGACAACTTTTGTGGCTACATGCATTACAAAGAGTTCTTGGGAAAAATCTTTATTTCTTTGATTTTCAACACAAATTAGCTTGCATGCAGAGAAAGGGGGAAAAAATAAAAGAAAGGGTAAAAAAGAAAAAGACTTACATTAGCTTGCATCAGAGTCATTTTATTCAAGAAATTTCCCATTCTCTTGCAAATATTCATTCTTACTCTTTGTCTAGCCTTTCCATAGAAAATGGAGAGCAAAATTGATCGAATTATCGGATCCTAAGTCGGGACCAACGGGCGTAGAAGTTAACTTTGCTGTACCTTCAGAGTAACAAAAGCGCATTAAAAAAATTAAAGATGAAATGAAAACAAACTATATATAAAAATTAGAATTTACATTATTGTCGTGATCATCATCACTATCATAGAGAAAAAAAATAGAACATATTAATTTTACTAATTCTTAAAAGTTACCTGTTCAAAAGAGAAATGTACCAAGTTCAGAGAATGTAGAACTAAGAGGAAAAGAAAAATATTTACTAGCATCACCATTATATACTCCAATAATGTCAAAAAAAAAATCCGAGCACTGGAACAAGAAAGTCCAAGTAGGTGGACCCTTTTCCAAGTCAAAAATTAAAGTTCATGATTCTATTAAATAAATTCCTATACATAATTTCATTATATATTCCAGTTTCCCATTGAGAAAGACATTAAGTATAAGATTAGAAACCATAGCTTCTCCCACTAATAATATTTATTATATCTTCTCTGCTAAATACTGCATACAGTATTATTATCAAAATTACAAAAAGCTACTAAAATATCTTAAAATTTTATGAGACATGGAAGAATCTATTATTTCATTGGATTAAACTACTAATATTCTGCACTTCTGGCGCCCTAAGCGTTACTTGGGAGCGAGCAGAAAACAACATCAACATTTTGGCGCCGTCTGTGGGGATCAAATAAAAAAGCCTGACTTCCCGATACATTTGAAAAAGACAACACAACAATGAGAGGAAATAGCAGGAGATGAGTAAGCCCAGAAGAGTCGGTGACTTTAAGGGAGGCGGCTAATGAGGCCCGAGATAGGGAAATCAAAGAGAGGATAAACCGGATGGAGAGACAAATGGAGACGCTGACCTCCATCTTGTGGGAACTCAGGGATGGACAGAGGAAAGCAAACAATGACGTCCCTGAGTCCAGCCGCGGGAACGCCCCCGCCCAAGAGCAGGTGGGAGACGAAGCCTATAGGCAGAAAGTACCGAATGTTGCCGGAAGGGAGGAGACGAACCTAGAGGAAAGAGAATCCCGCCAGCACTTGCAAGACACGGCACCTACCTTCCCACAGAGGAATTGGAGGGAGAAGTGCGCAAGTTGGCGCAGGTTGTAGAGGGCCTCCGGGGAAACGGGAAAGCCCCGAGTTGGAGGATAATGCTGGACATTGAGTCCCCGCTCTCATCATGGGCGTGACAATTCCCCAGGATTTCCGCTTCCCAGATTTGAAGTTCTCAAGGAAGAATGACCCGTTGGTGCACATAGAATGATTCAACAACATGATCGGAGTACAGGGCCTGACAGCCGCCCAAAGGAGCAGGGCCTTCCCACTTACTCTGGAAGGGAGGGCGAGAGAATGGTACCGTAAACTACGGCGGAGAAGCATTTTGAGCTTCGAACAGATGTGTAGGGAATTCACAGAGCAATTCTGGAGTGCGGTGGCCCCCGAAGATGACATGATGGAGTTGGCAGAGATAAAGCAAAAGGAGAGGGAATCCCTCCAAGAGTTTGTCAAAAGATACCACCGGTCGGTCCTGGATCTTGGGGCATTCAATCACCCCCAAGAGTTGAGGGGGCTGAAGGATGGGATAAAAATGGGGAGGCTATGGTACAACTTGCGAAGCCCCTCGATCCGTTCGTATTCCGATACATATGAGCAGGTGAAGATGGATATGGTTATTGAAGAAGAAAAGGCTGCGAAACTGAGAAGTGAGCAGGGAAGTGGGACGAAGTGGAAAGAAAACGGCCTGCCTACTCAGGGAACACCAACTTTCAGAGTGATAAGGGAACGAGTCGCTCCCTATAACCCTTATCAGAGGGTTCCTCAGCCACGAGTGGCTCCCGCTCCACCTCGCAGGTCCCTCAATCCGGACTACAGGGAATATCGGCAGTACGGCGGAAACCCTCCCAATAATCTGCGCACAATCCGGTCCATACAAAACAACAGCAAAGTCAACCGCCCATTACCCCCACACCTGGGAAGCTTCCCGGGATAGGGTGGTACAGATGGTTGAACAAAGCCCCGCCTATAGACGGTACACCCCATTGAAGGTGTCGCTCGAGGAAATGCTCTAAGTAGTTGAGGAGCGAGGGCTGCTGAGTCCCCCTACACCAATGTCTAAACCGGCCAGTAGAAGAGACAGGGCTCGTTTTTGCCGATTCCATGGTAACCATGGCCACTCGACGTCGCAGTGCTGAGATTTGAAGAACCAGGTGGAAGACTTGGTTAGAAACCGGTGTCTAGACGAGTTTATTGAAGGGGGCCATCTAGTAGTCGAACAGCAACAAGCGGAAGATGACTGAGCTTGTGGCACGGACCTTGAACTGCCTGTTACGAGGGTGATAGCAGGTGGACCCACGATGGCAGGAAATTTTAATAGGGCATGAAAGAACTACTGCAGATACGCCTTTGCAGGCCGGGAAGTTCTATTCGCCGTGCCTGCTGCAAAGAGAACTAAGGTGCGGCAAGTGCCTATCATGTGGACGAAAGAGGACGAGGAGTGTGTGCTGTACCCCCACGAGGATGCCTTGGTTGTAAAGGCAAATGTTGAAAATAAGGAGATCGACCGAATAATGATAGATTCGGGGAGTTCGGTGGACATTCTCTTCAAGTCCACACTCGATTATTTGGGAATTGTGAATGTAAGGCTCGAGCAGACGAGCACCTTCCTGAAAGGGTTTGGGGGAAGAAGGCTAACCCCTCTGGGAATCGTCAAACTGGCTATGATTATGGGTTCGAGGCCTTTTGAAAAGAACATGATGCTAGACTTCGTGGTGGTAGATGAAGTCAGCCCCTACCAAGCAATACTGGGAAGACCCTTCATGAGGATCAGTCATTCGGTGTTATCCACCCATTACTTTACCTTGAAGTATCGAGTGAATGGGGCCGTAAGAGTTGTTAAGGGCAATCAGGGGGTCACGAGGAGCTGTTATATTGTGGCAGCAAAGGAAACAATGCAAGTAACACCATCGAACTCAAGGGGAGAGTCGAAGAATGAGAGATAGGAGCCCGCTGAGGAGCTGGAGGAAATCAAGATAAGACTAGACGACCATGAGAAGAAGGTTTGGATTGGCTCGGGCATTAGCGGGCTGTTGAAGGAACATCTGGTCGAGTGTTTGTGAGCACACTCTAATGTGTTCGCCTGGACACATGAGGATATGCCCGGGATCAACTCGGAAGTGGCATGCCACAGGCTGGCGATAAGGAAGGACCCGAAGCCGGTGAGGCAGAAGAGGAGATGTGTCAACCAGGAAAGGTATGAGGCTATGAACTGTGAGGTAGAGAAACTACTGAAGGCAGGATTTATAAGGGAAGTCACCTACCCTGAATGGATCTCGAATGTGGTGTTGGTAAAGAAGGCAAGTGGGAAGTGGAGAATGTGCGTGGACTTCACAGATGTAAACAAAGCTTGTCCGAAAGACAGCTTCCCATTGTCCAAGATAGACCAACTGGTAGATTCCACAGCAGGACACGGCCTGCTCAGCTTCATGGATGCCTTCTCGGGCTACAACCAAATTCCTATGCACCGGCCGGATGAGGAATGCACGACCTTTATCATCAACCAGGGCTTATTTTATTACAAGGTCATGCCTTTCGACCTGAAAAACGCGGGGGCAACCTACTAGAGACTGGTGAACAAGATTTTCAAGCCGCTGATCGGCCACACGATGGAAGTTTATGTAGACGATATGATCACTAAGTCCAAGGACGCGGGGGAACATGTGAAGCATTTTGAGGAAACCTTCGAGCTCTTAAGGAAATATCGGATGAAACTTAATCTAGAGAAGTGATCCTTTGGAGTTGGTTCGGGAAAATTCTTGGGCTTCATGGTCAGTTACAGAGGAATCGAGGTCAATCTAGAGAAGATAAGAGCAGTAGTAGAGATGAGGTCCTCGCGCACCCTCATGGAGATACAAAGTTTCACTGAAAAGTTGGCATCCCTCAACAGATTCATCTCCTAAGCAACAGATAAGTGCCACGTCTTCTTCTAGGAAATGAGAAAAGGGAGAAAGACAAAGTGGACACCGGAATGTGAAGCGGTGTTCCAACAGCTGAAGGAATACCTGCTGAGAGCCCCGCTGCTGTCAACACCGAGAGCAGGAGAAGTTCTGTATTTATACTTGGCGCTATCACAATGGAGCTCAGTTTTGGTAAGGGAAGAATCGGGGGTGCAATACCTAGTATACTACACGAGCAGAGCTTTGTTGGGAGCAGAGACTCGATATCCGCTAATGGAGAGGTGGGCACTGGCCCTAGTAACAGCAGCCCGGAAGTTGAGACCTTACTTCCAAGCACACTCGGTGACAGTTTTTACAAATCAGCTGCTTAGGCGGATCTTGTACAAGCCAGAGACTTCCGGCAGATTGGTGAAATGATCGATAGAGCTCAGTGAATTTGACATCAGCTACTAACCCCAAACAACAATACGGGCACAGTCCCTAGCAGACTTCGTGGTCGAGTGTACAGAGAGGAACAAAGTAGCAGACAGCGAACACCCAGCAGGCTCCCCTACCTCATGCAACACATGGACAGTCACAGTGGATAGGTCATGCGGGGGTCAGGGAGTAGGAGCAGGGGTTGTGCTTCTCAGTCCTGAAGGGGTGGAGGTACAGTACGCCATAAAGCTCGAATTCGAGGCCACCAACAACCAGGCCGAGTACGAGGCTATAATAGCAGGACTGACTCTCAGCTGGTGGTAAATCACCTCAATGAAAGCTTCTAAGCAAAAGGTGAGAAGATGGAGGCTTATCTTCGGAAAGTGAGGCAGTTGATAGAGAAATTCCGAATGGTAGAGGTGGAGCAGATCGCAAGGGGAAATAACTTTTGAGCAGACATGATAGCGCGAATGGCCACTATATCCGACCCCAAAATGCGAAAGTCTATCCCGTTGGAAGAGGACGAGGTAATGAGTTTAACATCAAGCAGTACCTAGATAGACCCAATTGTCTCTTATTTTAAGGAAGGAACGTTGCCTACCGACAAGAAACATGCAAGGAAGCTAAAGTGTTAAGCGGCTAGGTACACGTTGATCGATGTGGTGTTATACAGGCAAGAATACACTCTGCCACTACTGCGGTGCCTAGACAAAGAGGAAGCTGACTATGTCCTCCAGGAAATACACGAAGGGGTGTTGGGCCCGAATTAGGAAGGCCCATATAGGGTCTCTCAAATAGTCGGTCCGGGAGCGTACAGACTGACCTACCTGGATGGACGAGAAGTCAAGAGGCTATGGAATGCGCAGCATTTAATGTAGTATTTCCAGTAAATTTTCTTATAGCGTGAGCTGTGATATTTAGTTTCTATCTAGCTTTTCCAAAAATTGAAGGGTGTAAAACCTTGTACATGAATAAATGCAAGACAAACATTTTTAATAATAAGTCAATATGAGCAAATTGGAACTTACAGAAATGCAAAGGTCGAAAGTCTCAAAGCCTAGCTTAAGGCGAGACGGTGCCAAGCGTGAGCCAAAAGCAGGCTCGAGCAGGATAAGCTGCAAAGAAATGCAAAGGCCGGAAGTCTCAAAGCCTAGCTTAAGGCGAGACGGTGCCAAGCGTGAGCCAAAAGTAGGCTCGAGCAGGATAAGCTCGCAAAGCAATGCAAAGGCCGGAAGTCTCAAAGCCTAGCTTAAGGCGAGACGGTGCCAAGAGTGAGCCAAAAGTAGGCTCGAGCAGGATAAGCTCGCAAAGAAACGCAAAGGGCCAGAAGTTTCATAGCCTAGTTTAAGGCGAGATAGTGCCGAACTTGAACCAAATGAAGGCTCAAGCAAAAATGGGTTCGAAGAAGAAAAGCGAAGGCCTAAAGTCTGTTAAGGATTGCATAGCAAGGGCCTAAAGTCTACCTCACAAAAAATTACAGAACAAGAAATACAAACATAGAGGCGAGTTAACTAACATATGTTTTTCCTTTATTCGTCAAGGAGTACAAAAGCAAAAAAAAAAAAAAAAAAAGGAAGACTGCTTAAGAGACTAGAGCTTTGGGCTAGCGAGTGGAATTGGGGCCTCGGAGGATCGAGCATCTTCGATGTGGCAGCAGTGGCAGTGGAGGTCTCGGCGGTAGGAGGAGCGGCTTCTCCAGACCTTACGGGATCCTGAGCTGGAGGGTCCCTTTGCTCCTGGTTTTGGGCATCCTGCTTGCGCATGTACGCATCCACACCCGCCTCGAGCTTAGACATATATAATTCGGGATATTCCTTTCCCATAAAGGACATGAGGCATTAATAGCTGAAGGTCACTCTATTGTTGTATTCCACCGCGAGCTGGCCTTCCAGGGAGTCCACCTTGTCCTGGAGACGGGAAGCCTCTGCCTCTAGGGTCCTCTCAAAGGCAAACCTCAGCACATCAAGGTCTTTTCGAGCGTTCACCAGCTCATCTCGGACCACAGACAACTCCTTCTCAAGTTGAAGTGCCTTGGATTCGGATAGAGCCGCCTTCTCCTCGAAGGTGGAGATCTCAGAGCGAAGCTTTGCTGCCTCCTCATTCTTCTGCTCGAGCCTCTGTCTCAAGCTTTGATTGTCAACCCTAGTCTTCCTCTCAGCATCCAGGACCTTGGTCTTAATGGAGATGGCAGCAGCCGTAACTTGGGAAAAGAGGCGGTAGAACATATTAGCCAGCTCGCTGGCACTGGAAGCCTCCAGCCCCTCCAAGAATTTCTCCTCTATATGCCCGGAAAAATCCCTGATATAGGGGTCGGCAACGTTAGACTGCTGCTGCTCCTGGGAACGTCCTGCAAAGGAGCTGCTCGAATGGTCCGCTGTGCTCAGGGGCCTCTTCAGCCGAGAAAGGATGCCACTCATTTCTTCCTCAGAAGCGAGGCAAAACTCGACAAGATTGTGGAGTGCGAGTAGCTCCCGGCACGAGCTCGCGTTGTCTAGAGCAGTATTGACATGCGATTGAAGCTCTTCCCCAATCCGGTGAGACCCGCTCCAAGATACTGCAACAACTGTCAAGAAAAAGTGATGAGAAAAGTGCGAGCAAGAAAACTAAAGTAAGAAATGCAGTGAGTAGCAGACGACCTGGGGTGCAAAAATGAGAGGGAATTGGAGGAACCCACTCCATGGCAGAGCTACTGCCCCAGCCTCCCGAGAAGAATAACTTGCCCTTCCAATTGCCACCAGAGGTGGGGAGGTCAGTGATGCGCTTCTTGCCCTTCAGACTGGAGGTAAGGTAATATCAGCCTACGTCCTTTGGACTTCTCTTTAACTAGTAGAGATGCTTTATCTCCTCTACCGACGGCTCACCCAAATTGCACCACCTCCACAAAACATACAACCCTGACAAAACCCTCCATCCATTCGGGTTTAGCTGTCTTGGGGCTAGACGCAGTCTGGATAAGACCCGGACAAAATAAGGTTGAAGGGGCAACCTAACGCCCCACTTGAAACATTCCAAATAAAGGGTGACGTACCCCTGAGGAGGGCGGCTGGGCATGTCACCTTTGTCGGGCACACGAAGAACCACGCTGGCCAGAATATAGTATGTATCCCTAAGCCGGTCTAGCTCTTGGTGTGAAGTCTCACACCTCATACAGTCAATAGTAAACAACTTAGCCTCTGACCTCTGATCAACCCTCTCCCCTTGTTGCGATCGGGTCTCCCCCACGACCTCGACCTCTTCGGGGCTTGAGTCTCTCACCAGAACCATCCTATTAGACTCGGAGTCACTCAAAGAAGAAAACTCTTCAGACGACATCCGACGGGATTATTGTATATCTTACATTTTTCCTAGGGACACAATCTACCAAATGGGAACTGAAAACCCAGAGAATAAAAAACAATACAAGAATGAGAAGAAGGAGGAAAATTTATACCTGATGAAGGATTGGACGACGACGGATGGCAGTGACGGCAGAAAAGGAAATAAGAAATGTTTACAGGCAGCTGTTTTTGGTGTTAGCAGAGATTGGAAACAAGAGCACAGTAAAGAAATTGAGAGTTTATAAAGGGGAAAGCACGTCATGTTAACAAACAGCACGCTACTCAAGGGACGCAACTGTTCAAGTAACCGCCTCTTCAAAATTCAAACAAATGGCCTAGATCTACCCACACGTCCTGCATTAAATGTGAAGTGACGAAAAAGATGGACAGCTCAACATGAGAATATAAAAAGGACGGGGAAGCCTGCTCGAATAAGAAGTTTCTAGTCTTATCTCGTTTCACTTTAAAAGACTAGAAACTGGGGGATTGGTGTTTGGGTAATATCAAGCAGACCCTGGTACCGAGCAAGCCCCCTCGGGCTCGACCCAGCCAGAGAAGAAGACTTGACCGTTATCACGAGGATGTCCTCGCTAGGTATCAGAGTTGGTCAAAGTCAAATGCTCCAAGGTTTGTCGAGCCTTGACCCTCTCTCACTGCTCGATGTCTTCAAACCTCCGAGCAAGGTCTAGTCACGTCGTCAAAAATACAGAGGGAATCAAAGCTCGAGCAGAGCCAACTTAAAATAGGAGGACCCCTCCTCTCGACAACTCAACACGACAATCGATGTTTGACAGGCTCCCCACGCCGTAAGGCTCTATCACTGTTACCGATGGCCGGCGCGTGCTCCCATAGTGTTATCATTTCATACACGCATACACGGCACTATCATTAGGCCATAGGAACCCATACCCGCCTGACATCCCGCGTCCATAGGGCGTGCCGCGGCAACCCCAGCTGTCAGAGGAGCCCAGGCACAATTAATGCGGAGGGCGGCTGTCCAGGCGAAGGAGGGGGCGGGAAAATAGGAGGATAAGTATCAACCGAAGTACCAGGTAAAGGGATTCTTCTTCTTCTTCTTCTTCTTCTTTTTTGGGGCTTTTTCGAAAGAAACTTAATCATTTTTTATCCTAAAGAATTAAGACTTTCTCGATCATCCTTGACCTTAAAAAATGTCCCTGTCATTTCCGGTCCCTCTCAAACTAAGAGGGATACCAAAAACACCCGACGACCCCTGACATTGTTCTTTGTAAGTGCAAGCCAAGGGAAATCACCGTTCCAGTAAACGAAGGAAGACAGGAGTCAGCGAGAAATCCTGCTCGAGCAACTAGCGAGCAGAAGTTCACAGCGCTACTTGGGAGCGAGCAGAAAACAGCATCAACAGGATCTTACAGCTTAAAACATGAGACAAAATCTCAAATATCCTTTGATTTCAATCAAATGACTCACTCCAACTAAATATCATGCACAGAAAAAATGAAAAGTAAAGACTTCAAGGTCATACCTGGGAAGAATCAAGCATCAGCATTTTTTCTAACCACTCCGGAGCATGTTAGTCAAAGCTATAAAAGTAAATATATTTGTCAAAATTATTTTCTTGCATAAGATTGGTACAAAAATTTTATAATATTTTATGATAAAAAAATTAGTCAACAACAATAGATATGAACACAAAATCTTCTTTACTTACAGCCTGAAAACCTCCCTCTTAATGGCTTAAAATGGTTATATGCTAGCATCTTAGAAACACGGGGTCAAATGGTTTCATTAGCTTGAAAACCTCCGTCGTGCCAACATATTCGGGTTTGGATTTGGTAGATCTTGGCTTTGCTTTTCGGAGAATTGAGAGAGAAATTCAGACTTGGGAATTGAAAGTAAGAGACGTTGGCTTTTTTTTTTAATTTCTTTTTCATTTATTCTAAGGTGACATTGATACTTAAGAAAAATGATTTTATTTACTGCCTTTTATTTTAAAAATGAATGAATGAAAGAAAAAAAAATAATTACGACGTCATTTTATTGAATTTTTTTGTTATAGTTTTTTCTTTTGTTGATGATATCATAATTTTTTAAAATTAATTTAAAGAAAAATTGATAGATTTATGATTTTATTATAAAATATAAATATACACCTAAAATATATATAAACCCACAATTGCCTTGTATAGAAAAACATATACAAATAGATATCATACGAGAAAGTTAATTATATAAAACTATCATGAACCTACATAAATAACAAAACAATAACTATTAATTTTCAGCTAATGTCTCTATATCACATTAGTTTGTCTATATTAATTTGTATAAAAATATTTGTCCCTCTATTATTATTGATTTTGAAAATAATATTTTAACATTTGTATATCAAATAATGGGACATTTTTTGACATATTGGACTCTTTTCAATTTAATAAACTTTATATTTAACTCATGCATTGTTTCATCTAACATTGTTTGATGAGTGATGATGTAGTTATAAATTTGTTTTATACAAACTAATGTAGTCTAATTTTTTTTTTTTTTGTTGAATGAAATTAAACTTATATACTCTAAATAGGAAAAACCGTTGGACATTAGGAATTAAGACCGATTTCATAATTTTGCGGCTTGAGGAGTATGTTCAAAATAAATGGGATTTATTGTTATATTTTGACTTAATGTAGACTAATTTCAACTAGATGATTTAAGATTTGGATTAAATTTGGTTAAATAAGTTTATTTAATTAGGTTATAATGATTTTATCTCATCCTATTCAACAATAGGCTGAGTTGGACTTTCATTAACCATATACAACCCATCTCATACCTACCACTATATCATACTATCCAAACTTATAAACTAAAAAAAAAAAAAAAAAAATTCAAAGACATTCAAAAGAATGCCAAAGTCCAACTCCTAATTCAAATTCACATTATATTTGAGTTGAGTCAACCCACCTAAACTACCAAATCTAAATTTTGATTAAACATGAAATAAGACAAAATATTTTTAAATCACACATATAACTCGTAGATTTAATGTAAAATAAGTAAAATAATATTAGAGTGGTAAATTAATATGAAATTGTAAACAAAATAATAACTTAGAAAAGTAATATAAAACTTGTAAATTTACATAAAATATGAAATAAAACAAAAAATTGTAAATCACACCTACAAATAATAAATTGAAAAAAATAAGTAAATTAATATTGGAGTAGTAAATTATTTATCAGAATTATAAAAAATACAAAAACTTAGAAAAATAACATAAAACTTGGGAGTTGAAATAAAATAAAAAATTTGTAAACTACACGTAATACTATTAAATTTAAGAAAAAATAAGTAAATTAATGCTAAAGTGATAAATTACTCATCAGAATTGTAAAAAATACAAAAATTTAGAAAAATAACAAAAAATTTAGAAATCGACATAAAGTTTGAAAGAAAACAAAAAATTTGTAAACCACACGTAATACTAATACTAGGTAGTAAATTACTCATCAAAATTGTAAAAAATATAAAAATTTAGAAAAATAACATAAAACTTAGAATTTGACATAAAGTTTGAAATAAAACAAAAAATTTGTAAACCACATGTAATACTAGTAAATTAAAAAAATAGGTAAATTAATTTTGGATGGTAAATTAGTCTTGAGATTGAGAATTGTAAAAATACAAAAACTTAGAAAAATAAAATAAAACTTATAAATTGACATAAAATGTAAAATAAAATAAAATAAATTATAAACCACACATAAAACTAGTAAATTGAAGAAAAAAAAGGTAAATTAATACTGAAGTGGTAAATTACTCATCAGAATTATAAAAAATATAAAAACTTAGAAAAATAATATAAAACTTATAAAATGACATAAAGTGTAAAATAAATCAAAAAAATTGTAAACTACACGTAAAATTAGTAAATTAAAAAAAAAGGTAAATTAATGTTAGGGTAGTAAATTGGTCTATGAAATTGCAAAAAATATAAAAACTTAGAAAAATAACATAAAACTTGTAAATTGACATCAACTAGGAAATAAATAAAAAAATATGTAAATCACACATAGAACTAGTAAATTAAAAAAAAAATAGTAACTTAATGTTGCAGTGGTAAATTGATCATCAAAATTATAAAAGACACAAAAACTTATAAAAATAACATAAACCTTGTAAATTGATATAAAATATGAAATTAAACAAAAAAATTGTAAACTACATATAAAATTAGTAAATTTAAGGAAAAATAGGTAAATTAATATTCGAATTATAAATTGGTCTTAAGAATTGTAAATAAAATAAAAACTTGTAAATATTATATAAAACTTATAAATTAAGATTAAGTGTCAAATAACATATTAATTTTATAAATCATACATAATACTAGTAAATGAAACCTATAACATCAACAAAAAAGAATAATTATCTGTTACTTAAGTAACTGATTACTAATTTATTTAGAATTAACGGTGAAGATTTTTTTATTTAAATCTAATAGTCCACATATATTTGGGTATTAATGCCATGATTTTAATCACGTATTATAAAAATAATCTGTATATAAATTATCCTGACTCTAAATAATATTATTTATTTATTATTATTGATAAGGAGATAATATAAGTAATATAATTTGGATTTACCACGACCAGTATCATTAATTGAAACGAAAAATAAAAAAAATGGAAAGCAAAAAGAAAAACGAAATTGCCAAAATGGGGCCAAATTTTAAAAGCAAAGTAAAGAAATGACGTGTTTGGAATTTGGATTGGAGACAAAATCTGTTAAGATTTCCTTTCCCAGAAAGTGTCAAAAGAGTTGACATTTCGGATGGACTGATTCGTAAACGTAATTTGCTGAAAACGGCACGGGTATTTATGTAACTGCAATACCTTGATCCGCTACTGCTCGAATAGCATTTCCTGCTGCGGTTTGAGCAGCAAAAGGCGTATCTCTTCTTGTATCCCTGAATCCACAAGTATCCATTTCCATGTCTTCGGATATAACCCATAAGGGCTTGCCCAATCTTTGTACATAAACCATTATAAGGATTTCGCGCAGTCTCAATAGTTCTTCCGTATCCAGAATAAATTCTCCCGATGCATTTTCTAATGATACGTAAACAAAGTATTTCTGACCCTTTATAAAATTATACAAAATTTAGATTATAGCAATTTGTAATCAACCCTTTATCTTATTGCCCGTGCAGAAATATGTTTTTAATCTGCTACATTGGAATTCGCGACCAAATGTATATTTGTTCCAACCGGCACCCCATAGAGAGGATAGGTTGGTTCGATTGAAAAAAAATCTTTTCTATGATCATTTCTGCTTCTTCATCATCGACAAAACCAAACGTGTCGGCGAACTGTCGTTTAACGTGCGACACGTGTTCTTTATGAACAGAAATGGATATTGCCAAAGGCGAATGTTACAGCCACGAACAAGGACAAAGAAAGGGACAACTGACTTACCAATATTTATATTTTATTTATTTTTTTTTAAATATTTTATACAAATTATAATGTGATTTAATTAATATATAATTTGAATAATTAGTTATTAAATTAGCCCCCGAAAATTTTCGTTAAATTTGATGTATTAAGTGATAATTGGGATATAATTTTATCTCATCTTTTTATTGTTAGTATGAGAGATATATTGAAAATCTTATCACGATCTAATTTACTCATGAGCAAAATTAAAAGAATTCAGATAAATGATCTTAATTGTTAATCTAATCAATCTCTTAGTAGTTTGAATAAAAATATTAAGATTTTATCTAAAATATAATTTATTATTGTATTCCAAATTAGTAAACTAATTATATGCTTATAAAAAAATTATAATACATTTTTTAAAATTTTCACGCCATTTATTTATAAAATACTAAAGGACCTTTTTTTTGTTTGACCTAATGACTTAATTGATTTAATTTCAATCAATTAAGTTATTAAGGCTCATTTGAGATTGAGTTTAAAATTTAATAAGTTGTTTATTGAATAATTTTTGAAAAAAAATAATGTTTGGTAAATTTTGTAAAATTTACTTATTTCATAATTTTTTATATTTTAACAATAACTTTTAAAAGTACGGAGGAGATTGCTTTTTATAAGTTGTTTATTTTAATAAAAAGATTATCATGTTTTATTTTTTCATACAATCTAATATATAAACTATTAGATATCATATTACCATCACAATTAAATTATCCCCACAATTACTATACGTTCTCAATAATATAAAATTTTGAACTAGTAAGTTCATATTTTTTATTTTATTTTTTACATAAATTTTCATTAAATTATGAATAATTTCATATAAAAGTTAATAATGACTTTTAAAATCAATTACATAATCATGGCTTTTAATGTTGAATATAGTTATATTCATTGTGATTATTGCAATAAGTTTAATATGAATGTAATGTATATTACTTTTTTTTAATTAATTTGGACGATGTATTTATATAAATTTTGATGATATATTATATAATAATTTATAAAGTTCATCGGTTTTTATTTAATTGAGTTTTGTTTTTTCAATTATGTAATTTTATGTGTTTGAAAAAGAAAAAAAAAGTCTAAACATTATCAAGCATACTCCAAAAAATAAAAAAATAATTTAAATTTATGTTTATTTTTATGATTATATAATAAAACAATATTTTCATCATAAAATTTATTAAATGCATTACACTATTTTTTTTAAATTCACAACAACCACAATAACACAGTTTATTAAATACTGCATTATTTTTTTAATCAACGATTTATTTCATTCGCACAACAGAAGTAATTTATTTAAGACAGTTTATTTTTTTTAACTTAATGAAAATTTTTAGTCATTAAGTTATTAAGCTAATTATTTTTAGCTTTTATTTAATTTAAGAAGTATGAATGATATTATTAAAAAATATTCTCCAAAATATCTTTATTTAATTAATTAATTTTCATCCTTATCTAAATAAAATTTAATAATTAGTATTATTACTCATCTCTATAACTCGTAGTAATATAAAGTAGTAGATAATTATTATTTTTATCTTTTAATTTTTTTCAAATTAGTATTATTTATTTTCATAATTTTTTATGAATATTTTCATATAAAAACATCATAAACTATAATAAAATTAATTAACATGTCCTAATACAAAATATTAAAGGGTTGTATTTAATTGAATATGATTTATGTTATGATAATATAATATATTATTTAAGTTCATTTTAGATTTTTTATTTATTGAACGTTTATAATTTGTAAAGGCACAAATGTAAAAATATTAGTTTAAAAAATTTTTAAAGTAAAAAAATAAAAAACTTAATATTTATTTTTATTGTTCAGACAAAAAAAATACATATATCATTCAGATTTAGACATTTAATTCTATTTGAAATTTAAACTAATTTAGATAAGATTTTATAAAAAAAAAACACCTAAAAAAAATTTATAAGTACAAATATAAATATTAGTAAATCAATTTTCAGCTCAACCTAAAAGAAAAAAAAAAACATTTTTTACAAATAATCAGCCGCTACCAACTAGAAGATAAATTTGAAGTACAAAGGAAAAAGCAGAACCATAAATCGTAACTGCTCTTGCGGCTTTTACTGCTTGTACAAATAATAGTAAGATTACCGAAATTGTCTCTCTGCTCTTCTCTCGCAATTATCGATTATTATTATTTGTTTTTGCCTCTTAAACCACAGGAGAGGAGGTCTCATCTCACCCCATTTTCCATTCTTTTATTTTCAATTTTATTTGATTTTTCATTAACATAAAACTTGAACAGTCGAGGGCCCTTTGTCAAAAGGGTCTTCTTTTCTCTTTCGCTTTCTTGCTTCTTCTTCTTTTGGTAAAAGCAATTCTGCCTTTTCTGTGCTTTTTGTCTGGTTTTGTTGATGGATCTTAGCTGGGTTTGATTCGTTTTGATCGGTTTTTGATGTTTCTCAGATGGGTTGAATTCAGATTGTGATTTGCATATTAGTTACACGTTGACTTTGTTTGTTCTTGGATTTGTGTTTGCATATTTGATTTGTTTGACGTGTTATAAAGGCCTGATCTTTTTATTTTGATGTGATAAAATATATATTGATACCATGTTTTTAATATGATCTTGCAGATAGGATTCTAGAGTAGATCATCTGTGTGGAAAAGTATAGATCTTTGATTTGAGTTTAATGTTTTTAATCAAACTGAATGCTTGTTGATCCTTTTAATTTGATTATTATGTAATAGGTTTTGATTTAATCTCTGTTCTCATATAGATGTGTTGTGTTTTGTTTTGGCAATATGATCTTATGATGTGTATAGAATTGTTTCGTTTTGTTTTGTAGATTATCTGAGGCCTGTTCTTTGTTGAATAATGGTTGCTGAAATGGCTCAAGCACCGGTGGAGAGTGTGACCGAAGTGCATAAGTCTCTGGCACAAGAGAGTGGGAAACTGGACAATGGTCCGGTGAAGGATGAATCTATTAAATTTGGTTCAGATGGTGGAGGTGGAGAGCTTGTTAATGGAAAAGAAAACAATGTTTCCAATGCCAACTTACCAAAGGATGTGGGCGAGGAGTGGCCTGAGCCTAGGGTGATCCATAACTTCTATTTCGTCAGGCACCGCCAGTATGATGATCCAAAAATAAAAGCGAAAATTGATCTGACTGACAGAGAGATTCAAAGGAGGAATCAGACTCGGATGCAACTTACAGATGAACTACGAGCAAAGAGGGTGAGTGGAGTTATCTTAATTATTGTCATATGCAGCATGGTTGCTTCATATCGACATATATCATCATCATTTTAAGACTGTAATAAATAATCAGTATTTAAATGATTCAAGAACTCATAATATTTAATGAGTGTCATACATCAGCTTGAAAGTTATAGCTACCAAAATGCATGTGTACAAGAAATATGATCTTTGAATCTCATTGCTTATTAATCTAAAGAAAAATGAATGTGCCACTATTTTTTTGGTTAAGGTAATTTTTAGATAGTTTATATTTGGTGTTGATAATTACAAAGGATAAGATTTTTTATGCTACCCTTTCTTTTTGTGTGAAAATATTAATTTTAGTGAAGAGCTTCCTTGAATTGTGAAGCTGATGGACGATATCTTCCAATTATTATGTTGAATATTTTTTCTGCTTAATAACATTTAATTGCTCCAGTATTCTTGTCAAAAAATATAATAATCTGCCCAATAAATAAAAATAATCACTGTTTGACATCGAACTGTTAAAGATTCCTTGCCTTATTGAGTTTTTCTTTCTTCTCTCATGCAGGCAGTTAGAGGGGATTTAGCTGCTCAGCTGAGGTCTCTGAAAACTGAGGGTAGGCAGTATAAGTCTGTAATGGATGATAAGAGAAAGGAAATGGAACCCCTGCAGCAGGCTCTTGGCAAGCTGCGTACCACAAACAATGCTCGTTCTGGTGGTATTTGTTCATCCGAGGAAGAGCTCGATGATCTTGTATGATTAACGGCAATTTTTGATCAATTTTTACTTGTATAATGTAATGTGTGCTTCAGTGACTACTTGCATTTTCTCTCTTATTCTCTGACTAAGATTAGTGAATGCAGATCCGTAGTTTGCAATACCGCATTCAACATTTAAGCATCCCTTTATCTGAGGAGAAGCAAATTCTTAGAGAAATCAAGCAACTGGAGGGGACAAGGGAAAAAGTTATGGCTAATGCTGCTATGATAGCGAAGATTCAGGAGTCAATGGGTAAAAAAGAGGTTATTCAAGACCAGGTTAAAGTAAGATATTTTAAGTTTGTTGTGCTTTTGAAGCCTATTGTTTCATTGACTTTACGCTTGGTAAATTTACTTTTTTGTTATCATCAAACAGGTACTAATGTTTTGGTACTTTTCCACTGTAGCTCATGGGTAGTAATTTAGATGGAGTGAAGAAGGAGAACCAAGCAGTTTGGGCCAAAATTTCTCACCTTGAGGGAAAAGTGAAGGCGATAGATGAAGAGATTGACGCTTTACAGCAAGAGGTGAAAGATGTGACCGAAAAACGAGATAAAGCCTTTGCAAACCTTAAGGAATTGAGGAAACATCGCGATGAAGGGGTAAATTTGTTTTCCTTCCGTATTTAAATTCTATTGCAAGTATATTGCTCTCTCTCTCTTTCCCCCACCTCTGCAGACAGGTTCTTATGCTGTCTAGACCATTGATTGTTAGACTGTGCTTGCTCACTATTGAAACACCTTGACTGTACTGTTTGTGAAGCCTTTGCCTATCTATCTATACAGTTTCTCAGCTCATGCAGCATTAATCTACTCTTGTAGAAAGCCTTTTTGGAGATTTCCTTATTATTATTGTTTTGGTTCTCTCACTGGTATTAAGACTAGGCAGGTAAAATTTCTGATAAGCGTGTACACTTGTACCCAATATTATGTAATAATTTAGAGAGATAATATGTGTCAGGACTGATGAGTTGGGGCTGCTATTATAAGTACATTACTCTAGCACTGAGATTTTGCATTGTTGCCTTGCAATAATCTTATTGTTTCTTTGCTTGGAGAGTCATGTTGCTTATGTATCAGTATCATCTTGATCCAGTGGTTGCATGGCTTCATGCTAGGTACTTTTTGTTGGTTTTTGATTAGTTTGGATTATTTTATATCGTTTGTGAGTCGAGAAAAAATTGAAGACTATTGGTTCATTCCTTTAGCTTTTACAAAGAGCTAATTGTTTTGAGAAACGTGAATAGGAATTGTGCATGAGAACCCACTAAATTATCTCTTTTCTGGGTTTCTTATAGGATCAAGTGTTAATTCTCTCTCTCTCTTGCTGTTTGGGTCAATGGTTTCTTATTAGTTATTCCAATCATCAGAACTTGTAATTAGTTATTCCAATCATCTGAACTTCTAATCTTGTTCATAAAATCTTATAGCCCTCAGTTTTGTATCCTCTCCAGCTGCTTTGTGTATTTGATTATGCACCAAGTATGAACTTGTTTATTGACTTTACAACTCTTATTTGAGTATATTTTTTATGAATTAAAATGATTTTAGCGATTGCATATTTTCCTTCCACTAAAATATTTTTGAACTTCTTCTAGATATAAAATTTTCAAATGTGAATTACCGTACTTTTTATCGTATACATATATTTGACATAATACAGAGTATTTATGTTGTGGCATTGGATCCATGAAAGCCAAGGCTCATACCTATATAATCTGAGCAGGTTCCGGTGGGCCTGTGGTTTATGGTTTGGTTTCATGACATTTGATGTCAACATTGCCAATGTTCATATATGTAGATATGAGCATTTTGGGAGGCTTCTTTTTTGATGTTTGCATTAGTCAACTCTTTATCCACTATCTAGGAGAGAGACTGCACATGCTTGTGCATCCATCCAGGAGCTTATATGTGCTCCCACAATGGTGCTAATTTGCTGGCTTCTAGATGTCGGTTGAACTGTTAGTACTAATTTTCTTGTACCATGAGATTGCTGCAGGAAATGCTGAACAAAGTAAATGGAGAGCATGTAGGATGAAAATAGATTAAGCAATGAAACATTATATTGCATGTATCTAGTTGATCATGATGAGATGTCTTCTTCCAGGATCATTAAATTCTCGTCATTTGCTTCTCTTTTGCTTTTATAAAAGTATTTAACTGATAAACATCTATTGAAGCTTGCCTTACAATGGATTTTTTAGTGAATATGTTCAAGTTTTGTAATTCAAAATGCAATTACATGAATAAGTTTGCTAGTATATATGCTCGATCGCTTTTTTGGTTGTTGACAATATAAAACGTTTATCATCTTGATTGTCTTTCAAGATATACGTGCGCGTGTGATATTGAACAATTAGCCTCAATCTTAACCTGTTTTTCAGAATGCCCACTTTTATCAATACCGTGCACTCTTGAACGAAGCCAAAGCTATTTCTATCAAAAAAGATGTCCAAGGTCTCAAGGAATTATCTAATGCAGAGGTTTGTTAGACATGTTCTCATCTTTTATCTTGTGTTGCACAAGTTAAATGTTCTGTCTTCTCTTCCTTCACTTATATCGTCTTTGTTTATCAGGTTGAGAAATATATGACCCTCTGGAATAATAACAAGGCTTTCAGGGATGACTATGAAAAGAGACTTTTGCAATCGTTGGACATGCGACAGTTGAGCGGGGATGGACGTATAAGGAACCCTGATGAGAAGCCATTGGTAGCAGCGGAGACTTTAGTACCCTCTGAACCGGAGATTGTGGCAAAGCCTAATGTAAAACTATCACAGGGAGATTCCAAGTCTGCTTCACAGAAAGATACCCTGCCAACCCAGAAGGTTCAGAAAGAAGCTACTAAGAAAGAGACCGAAGACACAGCACATTTTGAGATTCATGCTGTAGAAAAGCCTGCGCCAGAAAAGAAAGTGGATGAAGCTAAGTTGAGGGAAATGAAAAAAGAAAAGGATAGAGCAAAAGCTATTGAAGGCATGGAAAGAAAGAGGAAGAAGGAAGAGGCAAAAGCAGCAAAAGCAGCTTTAAGAGCTGAAAAGCAGCGCAAGGAAATTATTTATGGAACTTGATCTTTTATCATTACTGTTTTACTGGCTATTAGTTTGGAACTAATACGATTTTTTCTTGATTGATTTCAGGCAATTGAAGAAAAGAAAGGAAGGTCAAAGAATAATAATAAGCCTGGAGCCTCTGGAACTGCTACCACTGAAGAATCTGCTGTTGCAGAGGTAGAGGAGGCAGAAAATGCTGATGTAAATGTTGAAGCACCAGTTGAGGCTCCAACTCCAGCAAAATCTAAGGTCCGGAAGGAGAAGACTGTTAAGTTCAGGTCTCGAGCAAGGGGTCAAGAATCACTTCCAAAGGCCATCCTGAAGCGGAAGAAGTCTACTAACTACTGGGTATGGGCTGCCCCTGCAGCTATGGTAGTCCTGCTGATCCTCATCCTTGTATACTACTATCTTCAGTGAAGGGCTGTTGACAATTTTCTGCTTCACGAGCGAGAGAGTTAAACTAGGTTTGTAGAAGAAGCAAAACTCAAGAAGTTAATTTTGTTCTTTTTCATCCCCGTTTGAGGGATGGGCTCAAAACTCATAACCTTGTTGGTAGCTTAATCAAAATCTGAAACATTTCACCAAGTGAAACTTATAATACATTTGAGTTCATGTATTTTCAAATTTTGACTTAAAAAGCAAGTTAATGGATGTTATATGCAGCTTTGCTATAAAGAGATTCATGTTTTAAGCAGCCAAGCTGATTTCTTTCTATTAATGATGATGCTCAATTAGTTCTAGCATTGTTAGTTGATGGGTACCGCAGAAAGTATTAGATGATGAATTGTTGATTATTTTATGCTTAACCAATTGAGATTTGTCGCTTTGGGATGATAACATCTTCGTTTTTTTAATCCCCTTTTTGTTGGTCCAAGATTACTCCATTTTGATCAGAGTATTTCATGATTTATCAGAAGTACATGCTCCTAGATAAAAATTGCATTATTGGTTAGTTATTAATGATTAAACCACATTATTTGTTAGCCATGTCAGTTGAGACAAGTACTAAAAATTGAAACATACGAGCAGAGCATACAAAAAATATTTATTACTTTTCAGTCAATCTCTGTGATAATACAAATTTATTTACATAAAACTATTTTCATCTCCATCATTATTAAAATTCAAATTATAAAACCTTGCATTTGAAATTAATTGTTACACCTAATACACTTTATGGAATATTTGCATTTCAAAAGTTTAAAACTAGCCACCATCCCACAGCTCCTCAGGGGTCTTGAATGGTCCATGAGGGGAAATAATGAAATCACTTGGTATCAATCTCTGCTGCGGGATTTGATTAATCTTGTCATAGTCGTCATCAGTCAATTCCCAATCAAAGATCCCCAGTTTCTGCTTCAATCTCTCTGGATTGAGGCTCCTAACAACAACGGTGACGCCTTGCTCAACTATCCATCTAAGAAAAACCCGCGCGACGGTCTTGCCTGACTTGCCATGAGCCTCTGCAATCTGCTTTAATGCTTCATTCTCCATGACTTGATTGCTTCCTCGTACCGTCCCCACGGCTCCCAAAGTAGAGTAGGCCGTCACATTCATGCCCTTGACCTTGCAAAATTCTCTAAGCTCCTTCTGTTGCCAGACCGGGTGCATCCCCACCTTTGGAAAACATGGTTTGCTTACAAAAACAATTTTGGCAAGCACACGTGATTGATGGAAGGAGGTGTTAGGAAATTGAATTTTCCTCCATCATCAACCAGAGAAAAATACACCCAAGCTCCAACATAATTTTCTCCCACCCAAACCCTAAATACACGTCCTCAGAAATATTTTTCAGTAAAATAAATCCGTAATAAACATATTGAAGAATCAATTGCTCCTACAATATATTTATATACTTAAGAATATTTTTATACTCTCAATTTGATGATTCTCACTAAATTAGATTTTAGGAAACGTGATGAATTAATCTCTCCGAATAGAGCTCTATTTATAGCCAAACTATCGAAAAAAATCTAACAAATCGATAGCTACTTTCTTCACTTTTAACAAATTCATGCATGCAGTTTTAGGTTTGGCAAAAAAATTTCTGGCCTGCCCTTTCATGTAGGCTTTAAGCCTAGCCTATATGATTGAGTCCGAATATGGGCTTAAAAATAAAAACCTCACATTGAGCGGGCTTGGATAAGGGCCTAAGAAAAAAGTCCGAGCTTTTTAATTTATAAATAAAAAAAGTAAATTAATATATATTTTATAAGTATTTGTAATTTATTACGTTGTATTATAAATATTTTGTATATTATATTATTATTTTATTATGTATTAGCAATCATTTTTAATTTAAATATATATTTTAATTAATGAAAAGCTCAAGCCGGCGTTTAGTGGGATTGGGCTTGTTAGTAATAATGAGGGTCTGGGCCTGGGCTTAGAAAAGCCTGTCTTTAGCCAATCCTATGTGGTTCTAAATTGCTTGTCAAAGTTTTGAGCCACCAATTTGTGTGCAATCCATGTGCTTCCATTCCTTTTTATTAATCAATTTCAACAATTTCCACCTTGATTAAAAAAAAAAATCATAACTATTGCTACAAAGCACAGTTTTCACCGACAATCATAGTTGTCAATGTCGAGAATTATCATATTTCACCATAAAGAATATATTACTTAAAAATAAACTATTCTAAAAATTTTCTCTCGGCACATGTTGAACATATTCGCTGAAAAAAAAATGGTATAACTCTTATGCTTGGTTTCCCGAGAGTTCCTTAGCTATCGTCATAATTTTTCCACAATACACCTTACATTTATACCTAGTCAATGCCTATATCCAAACTTGTGGATTTACTAACAATAACACGTTCTTTTCCATAACAACTTGGAGATTTATATACCAAAAGAACTAAACCAATTTCTTACGGAGAAAAGAGACCCATCGTTGGCGACACTATCAGTATCTCCATTTATTAATTCTGGAGCAATTTGCCAAGCATGCTCTACCTTCTTGACAATTTCTTTTTAGTTATCGCGATTATTCACACATTTAAATCCTTATACATACTAAATTGGATACACTTTTGACCTAAATCCACCATAAGCCAAAAAATTATTCTCTCATTAATTTTTCAACATTAAACTTCACCAAGTATGAAAATCACCCAATTGTTGACAAATATATCCTCCACTTTGACTTTGTTTTTCACCACAAACTATTAGGATTGGCTTCTATTGCTTCATGTGAACATTATTTTATATGTGAATAGCACCATATATGTGAACACTATCATATAATCCCAAGCACGAATTGTTAGCTTTGATACCACTGTTAAGAAATTGAGGTTCCTCTTAAAATTACTTCAAGCAATTTTTTTAAGCAATAAATTAATAGGAAAAATTAAATAGAGAATATACTAATTACACAACACAAGATTGAAATACTAGTTATGCAACCTAAGAGGGGAGTGAATTGAGTATTTAAAATTTAATCTAAACAAACTACACAATAATTTATTATAATGCCTTAATGAAAAAAAATTAACAATGCTAAAAAATAAAATAATAAGGAAAGAGAGAGCAAACACAATGATTTTTACGTCGTTCGACAATCCCCATCTACGTCCACATCTCTAAGCAAACAAAGCTTGAAGATTTTACTATCTGATTAATACTAAAAAATGTATATTTTATAAAGTTTTAAATTATTATTTTCTCACTTAAAGTGTTAATTAATGTGCACATAACTCATATTTTATCTTAATGCTCACCATATCTAATTTTATGTAAAAATGATGTGATATTCATTAATTAATTAAAAAATAATATAATTTATTTATTTTAATTTTATAAAGAATTATCAATCAATTAATGAATGACACATCATTTAAGATAATTATTTATGATATATAGCATTACTCTTTTGTCATTACTCAATGGGTGACCAAAATTTTCTTTTACTTATAGAAATTAAAATGATAATAAATGATATGTTAAATAAAAGTAGAATTAGAATCAAAGTGACGAACTCACTTAAAATTAAAAATAATTATTAAAGTTCTCGAAAGTGGGAATATGAATCTCATTCTCTGATGTGACTATATGAGTTTATTCAAATTTTAAAATTCTTATTTGTCATTCTTTATATATTATTATTATTATTATGATGATGAAAAATTTAATAATAATAATAATAATAATAAATTTATATAATAATTATAATTATTATATGAATAATAATAAGAATTATTATTAATAATTATAATGATTAATAATTATAATAGCATTACTATTATAATAATAATTATTTCTATTATTAATATAAAGATAATAAACAATAATAATAATAATAATCACAATTAATATAATAAATAATAATAATAATTAATTAAATTTAGTTTAATAACTTGTAACAATCTATTTGCCCCCAAGGCCGTAGTCGGGTTGGCTGCCATAATCGGTTCTAGATTCGTAGCGACCCGGGTTCGAGTCTTGGGGGTGAGGATGGGGTAAAAATTATTTTCCTTTTATAAAAAAAAAAAAAAAAACTTGTAACAATCTATTTCGATTCTAAGATAAAGTAAACATATTAATAATAATAATACAATTTATTTTAGATTAAAAAAATTTAACGAAAATGAATGAGACCGAATCAATTTATCTTGATAATTAAAAAAAATTGATCAACTTGAACCTAATAAATATTTTCAACAACTATATTTTTTTAATTTTATATTTCAAATCGATAGTGATATGTGTTTGTCGGTGCCCAAGAAGCAATAAATACGGATGATAATAGACAGCAAAAAAAAAAATCATGAGCTCTCCTCTTTTTGTTTTTTAGTAGAGCAATTGCCAATTCTTAGAGTTGGAAGAAGAAGTGAACGGAGGCTGAAAAACAAAAGGGCGCTAACACAGCTCCGAAAACTCAACTCTTGCAAGATGAGCAACAAGTTTAAAAGTAAGGAAGCAGTATATATAGAAAGATGAAAGAAATTAAGGAGTATATATAAGCAGTATTTTGAAGTTCATCATATCTCAAGCATTTGACAATAAAATTTTAGTTGTTTTTATTTTTTTTTCTAAAAATAGAAAATTTTATATTCCACTTTACTTGTAATCTATGAATTTTTTAATGATATGATTATAATAATTTTCATTAAAAAATGTATGTATTTTTTAAAAAAATACAGTTTTTTTTTAAAGACGAAAGATACAGTTTAAAGAGATTATATAATGGTTTTTTTTTATTATTTAATTTTTTAAAAATATGTTTAACTGGTTTGATATGCGGTTCATTAATTTTTTAATAATTAAAATTAAAATATTATCAAAATTAATTTCTAATTTTGTGTGCCGTTATATAACTATCCCAATGTTACTTCAATTTTACGACTAAAAGATTAGCTCAACGGCCCAAGACTACATGGGTCTTGGGCAGCCTCCAGTACGCACGCACATGGTGGACATGGCTGCGAGCAGCTTTGCAGCACCTTGGATTCTAAGAAGAGCATTTCAAACATTTTCACTCTCTCAACCTCTTCTTCACATAAACCCCGGTTCTTGTTTTCATGGAACTCATAGACCTCTTACTTTTACCACTTCCCTCACACACTCTGGTGACTGTCTTTCAATTTCATTCCTTTTTTAATGCGCATGCTTACGATTTTTCTTTTGTTTGCTTTGTTTTTGTGTAATTTGATATACCCATTAAGCTTAATTTTTCAAACATGTGATATTTTGTGTGTTAGCTGAATTTGACATGATGATAATGTCAAGAAACATGTGCAAGAGCTAAAAAACCTACGGACAAGAATTAAAAGAAGGTTTCTTTGTTGAATCTTGATTTAAAGGTTGTTACTCTATAAGGGTTTTGATTTGTTTTGCATTGAAGCTTCAGGGATATGTCACCTGGCACAAGCTGTCAAGGGGAATTTTCATGAGTTACTTAAAGGTGTGGGGGACAAAAATGCTATTGAGGAAGTCAAGCATATCCTTGAAATGGTAATTTATCATCCATTGAACTGAAACTGAACCTTAATTCATTTTTGAGTTACTGGAATTGTGCTTTCTTTGTTTGTAATTTGTGCATGTTTTGTGCTTGTTGTAGGCTAGACGGGCATCATCAAGAAGAGAAGTTCTGCACTCTGATTTTCTTACCCCTCCTGTGTTGAAGGAATCGATGATAGCACTAGAAAAACTAACTGATGTCAAAGCTGTTGCACAGGGAGGATACCCACAGGTTAGGTTAAATTTTGATCTCAAAACAATTTTCGAATGAATGAGTACATGGCTAGTTTTAAACAAATGCACTCTATTTGGAGTAATCATGAGAATTTTTCTGACATGATGTGCTTGGCATGACTGAAAATGCAATGATATGTCTTCCTGATTGTCCAGGCTGAGCGATGTCGGCTTTCTGTTGGACATCCTGAAGCATTGACAAGTGATCCAGATATTGTTGCAGCATTGAGGCAAAGTCATTTTATTACTCGACTATTTTGAAACTCTACAGAGAGCATCAATTACTTGAAACATTCAATTATGTTCTCATAATTTGTTGCCTTTTTTTTTCATCCAGCATTACAGGAAACTTTGGATTTCAACCCTGTTCTCATGGTGACTTCCTCGGCTCAATTCTAGGCACTGGAATTGCTAGGGAAAAGATTGGAGATATTATCTTACAGGTATTATCTAATTTTATTTTGAGGAGTCATTTCATTTTTCTATAGTATTCGACAAATGTGGCTTGTATAGCAGTGGACTATTTGAAATCAGCTTCTCCATGAGAAGGAACTTTCAGTTCCTGGAAAACAAAATCTTTACTGACCTGGTCCAAACGACATGTATATTCATTAGAATAAAGGCTTTCTCTGTTCCGGATGCTTGTAATACACTTTGTTAGGTGTGATCTGCCTGCTTCTATCATGTTCCTTTGGAGTCATCCAACTTGCTGTGTACACTTATCTGGAACTTGGCCAAACATTAGAAGATGGATTCCCTTTCTTCAGACATAAATAAGTTTGTAATGGATATCATTACACTACCATGACAACCTTGTGAATGACTTCAATAATATGATAACAATCCTGCATTAATGTTCTTGTTTCAGGAGGAGGTCCTTGATATCATTTCAGAACATTTCTAAGCCAATTTGACACTGTTCTGTGTCCGTCAACTGATTGTTATGTTACCTAGTATTTGGTGTCACAGAACCACTTATTCATGACAGCAGTGTAGGATTAATCATTTGATACGTCATGGTTCTAAAGTGGGAGAGAGCTCACAAAAGGGAATTGAACCCCTGAATTCTTGTTTGGGAGCCAACAAGTCATTGCGCTGTCAGTGCCTGCACTTTATTTTCCTTCTAGGAGCTCTCTGCATGATGCAATTATTTTGGTCATGCATTAACTGAATTCATAAATTGGAGATAAATTTTTCAGAGTATAAAGGATAATATATGGTGCCTTCGTTTAGTTCCAGCTAGCCCAGAAAGTGGGACAGAACTTAGTTGGATTGTGCTGATATCTTTTCCTGTTTTGATTTCTGTCCAGGGAGAAAAGGGGGCTCAATTCCTAGTTGTTCCAGAACTTGCTGACTATCTTATAACATCACTTGAAAAGGTTGTATTTACTTTCTGATATATTGTTTTTCAAAAATACCTACATTTTTTGTGTTACAGAAAATATTTTTCTTTCCCACTTGTATGAATTCACTGTGATGAACATTGCTACCATAATTAGCTTAAATTCTGCTTTGTTTCACTGCATTAACCATATGTTAGTAATTTTTTATATGATGTCACATTGCTCAGTATTTTGAGCAAAAAGTGAAATGCACCTAGGGGGACGAGAAATTGCAAAATAATAATTATTTGTAATGTAGTGCTGCATTGCCCGTACCATTTTAATGCATTTTGTTTTCCTTGCAGGTTGGTAATGTTTCAGTCTCTTGCACAAAGATACCTTTGCTTGCTCTTGAATATGAACCACCAAGGTAGCAACCCATCATTTTAATGATTCATTCCTGTGATACTCTTCGTCTGGCATTTGTCAATGACTTTATGACATCTTTGATCTTTTTCAGGACTAAGTCATTCAAAACCATAGAAGCATCACTAAGGATTGATGCACTAGCTAGTGCAGGATTTAAGTTATCACGGTCAAAATTAGTTAATTTGATCAGGTACGGCCTACTTTTCTTTCATAATATTTATTCCTGATTTGATGGTAGTAGATTCCAGGTGTTCATCAGTTGCTGCATGTTTCTAGGAATTCCTGGTTAGGAAGAAGGCAATCTATGATAGAAACAATCTCCAGTAATACACTAAATATTCATGAATGAAGTCAATAACTGAATCTATAAATCAATAATAGAGGCCGGCTACTTGGATATATTGTAAGTACTCCTTGCTAGCCTTCCTGGTTCAAAACTCTGCTAAAGCATCTGCCATTAGGTTCTCCTCATGGCCTTTTGACCTGAGATCTACAGCTACTCACATTGGTCTTATTTAAATTACTGAGGTTTCCAATTGAATCCATGTTTGCCGTTCTCTCAGATCTTCCAAATGTATGTCTTCGTCCACATCTTCCTGCAGTTGAGTAAAATGGATCTTCATTCCATATTGCACCGTTCTTCCTTTCTAAAATGGCTTGTTTTAGCTTTGTTGAAGGATCATTGCTGACTATGCATTTCTTTAGTTGTGTCATGTGTCCCTTCCAGGAATGGCAATTTGATTGTAAGAAAATCATTATAAATATGGTCATATTAATATTAATTTGACATGTGACCTGTAGTTAGTTAAACAGATGGTTGACCTTAAGTTTTATTTTGTTGATAGTAATGGTGATGTACGCGTTAACTGGACTACTGTTACGAAAAATGGTACTACACTTAAGACTGGTGATATCGTCTCAGTTAGTGGCAAAGGAAGAATAAAGGTAAGTTTAAAATTCAATGAACTACTGCTGTGCTATAATAAAAGTCACTCTTAAGACAGTATTTAGCTAAGCATTTAAGATTATCAAATATCCTTTCATTCAGATAGGAGAAATAAACCCTACAAGGAAAGGAAAGTTTGCAGTTGAGCTCATTCAATATCTATGACTGTAAGAAACCTCAACTTGGTATTATTTCAAGACCATTGAGCTAAGCCAGTCGTGCCATTAAAGATGATATGTCCTTTTACACCTAAAAATAGATTTTTCTTTGCCAAAAGACGTGGAAGTTCTTATGAAAATTGAGATTGCAGTTGCATTATGGTGAGACAGTTATTCACAAGCTCCAATATCAGACGCGAGATTTGAGAGAGAAAAAAGGGAAAATTAAGCTGTGGCCATTATAATGTTGTTATAAAATTGATAATAACAATTATTTTCTTGCCTAAATCTTTTTCTCTTTATGCAATTTTCAGTTTATTCATTTATATGTTAAATCTTATACTAATTTGTTCAACAGAATGAACATTGTAGACATTCTTGAAAGAAAGATATTGGTGTTCTTTTTTTATTTTTATTTTAATTTGTGAAACTTTGTTTTGATTTCATGTATAACTTCAAAGCACAATAAAATAATCAAGCATCATGATTAAATTTACGAAATTATTGCATATGCTTGGTGGGGTGGCTATTTGAATTCCATGGCAAGATTTTATCATCGTTTGCCCTTGCTAGAGTCTGCCCAATCCTCTTGTTGTAGATTTTGCTTGCTTTAGGTTGACATTGGTTTGGATTTAAAGTTAATTTTCTTCATTTTTCTCCATTCATGATTCATAGATTGAATATAATTTTCATTGTTATCGTGTTACAAGTTTAATTCATTCACATAAATTTTTTTTTTTACGAGGAATATATTAATAGATTCATTATTTATTTTTATAAGTTTAAAATTCATCACATATCATCCAGCATTATTTATTTTAAAGTTGCGAGTAATATTTTTCAATTAAAGTTGTATGTTAAACTTGAATCTATGTTAATCTTATGTTTTATTAAAGATTTATTACTTGGCGTTCATTTTTAAATCAATACTGTAATTTTCACCCCTCTTCTACAAATGATTTTCCTTCGTCTTCCAATTTTCTTGATGATGGTTTTTAGTATTACAATATCTTATAATGTATATTTTACTATCTTATAATGTATATTTTACCATCCAACTCCTTTTTAGTAATGTACTGCCTTATATTTTACTATCCAACTCCTCAGCAGGATAATGGTTTTCTCCAATCTCAGATCTTCTTGATGAGAATATTTGAGGACAATTTTATAAGTACTCGTCGATGCATGCAGATTACAAATAAGATTATAGAGTATGTGTGCTGGTGCCACACGACAAGCCTTTAGGCCTTAACAGTTGCATATTTCATTGTTTCTTCAAGTATACGTGCCTTAGTTCAAGCTCACTTTTCATAAAGGCGTGAACTTAATTAATTATATTTACTCTATTTCATGATTGATTTTGTCATCTACTTTACTGTAAATTATATGATAACATCATCTATCTTATCATATAATGTGATCATAAGGGCTTTTCTTGTTGCACTTGCCACAGGGGATTCCCATTGTTTGTAGATTACATTAATTTGTGAAATCAAGTTCCATTGCAGTCAGGCTGTCCAAAATTGCACTTGTTGCTGCCTTTTTTTTTTTTTTTGGAAAACAAGAATGTTGCAGCCATATAGGCATATCAAGCTTGTGTATATTAATTGATAGTAAAAAATAGTTATGTAATTCTATTTGTTTGGTCTCTTGCCGTAAAAGTTAAAGGTCAAAATTTCAATCTAACTTTTAAGAGACTCATGCTAATTTCAAAAAAAAAAAAAACACCAAAACAAAACAAAACTCGAGAAGTTATGATATATGTGTTCATAGCAATGCCTGCATTTAGTTTGTGAGAGTTCAATTTTTCATATAGCTTAACAAAGAAACTCATCATGACTTCCATCAAGATCAAGGTCGTTTTTATAGTTGAGGGGTTATTGATGAATCTAAGATTCTATTTGGTAATGCAGTTGGACAATTATAGTTTTATTATTAAAATATTTTATAAACAATTATGACTAATTTGGTAATATTGTAGTTTTTAAAATAATTGCTGATTTAAAAATAACTAGTTGTAAAGAAAAGCAGTTAAGTGTTTGGTAAATTTTATTTTTAGAAGTACTGTGAGTTTTGAAATTAGTTGTAGGTATTTAGTAAATTTTATTGTTAAATTATTATAAACAAATGGATTAAAATGAATATAATACATGATGAAATTTACTTATACATATAAAAATATGTATATACAATATTTTTAATTGTATATTATAATAATTTAATTAAAAATAAAATTTATAGTATGTTGATTTTTTCTTTTATCTTTTTATAATAAAAATTTATTGAAATATTGATTTAGTTTTCAATTTGAATAAGAATTGTTTTGGGTTTAGGTAATAATTGTAAGAATATTTATGAAATTGTATTAAATGATAAAATTATTTCTCAAAATCATAATTTAAAAGCTACTCGTTTCTTGCTTTTTAAAATTAATTGTAGGAGGGACTGATTTTGATAAAAGTGATTTAAAATATTTTTTTACCAAACACTAAAATTAATTTTTAGATTCTCAAAATGACTTTCAAACCTCCTAAAAGCAATATCAGATTGGCTCTTATTATTTAGTTTAAAAATTAAATTTGATTTAATTTTACTCTTGTATAATGAAAAATTTATAATATCTTTATTATTTTTTTGTCAAAATTATTATTTAAAATTCATATTTACCAAATTTTTAAATTCTTTTATTTTAAAGCCACATTTTTTTTTCTACATCAAATATGACTTTTAAATTATACTACTTCAATACTACACATGACCTTCGAGATTGGCTGGCTGCTAGTATAGAAAAGATACATATTTCAAAATCTATAGGACAAATTATCATTATCATTCTCCCATTTTGATAAATTTGTTCCCTGATCTAATCTAAGGTGACGGGAAGTGAGAATGCTGTCACGTGCTAACTTTCCTTCTTGTAATAACAATGCCAAGTTCTTATTTTAAAGTTCTTTTTTATTCGTGATCTAGATTCTGGGCTGAGCTAATTAAATGAAACTTTGACAAATTCTACATGCTTATAGCCTTTCAAATATTAATTTAATATAGTATTATCACTAATTAAAATATCCCTAATGAATGATTGAAAGAACTCCTAGATTTCATTCTATTCTATACCAAATCTCTGCTAATACTGAGCAATATACACCAAGGGCATATGGTTCATAAAGATCAATTATGTGGGAAAAAAAAATGATTAAACATCTTAACAAACACATCAATAACTCACAAATTGGTGAGTACATGCATCAAATTTATTTTACATGATATATATATTCTAAATATTCATATAAGCAAATATTTTCCATTTTATATTGGTATTAGGGACTCATGCTATATATGTATAATGTAGAAACAAAAAAATAAAAATCACTTTCCCTTTCAAAGGTTACACATATATATCAAATTAACAATGCAAACTACTATATCACCGTTTATTACAAACATTATCAATCATATTAATTCTATCTCAAAAATGAAAACTCATAAAATTTATTGCTTCCACCTTTATATATTAATTTTCTTTTAAGCATAGCCACAACTTCCAAACTGACATTGAACCCCATGAGGGCATTTCTTGTTGCACTTGCCACAATGAGCTTTATTGTCAAACACATTAGTGCAAGCTCCATTGCAACAAAGCTGTCCAAACTTGCACTTGCTGCCACATTTGCCACAGTTGTTCCTGTCACCAAGAATGTTGCGGCAATGCATCTTGCAGCAATGCAACAAGCTTGTGCCATTGTTTGCCGAAACACCATTACAAATGTTCTTGTGATCAGCACTGCAACGTGCACCTTTTCTTATCAAACTGAGCAAGAACCTGCTTCTTGAGCTATGATCAGGAACTGGGCGGTCGAGAACATAGACTTCATCTTCATCAACATCCTCAAAGTAAAAAGAGAAGGCCATTTGAGAGTGTGAAATTATGAAGAGTAGAGTTATGGCTAGGGAGGAGAAAATGGCTTTGAGTTTGCGAGAAGTAGCAGCCATTAATTCTCTCTCAAGCTAAGGAAAGTGGTTTGGCTTCAAGAATGCAAGCTAAGGAGAATGAATGACAATGAAAAGGGGTAATTTAAACTCCTAAGTTTTGATAAATTATTCCATAATATAAGGGGAAGGAAACTGATAATAGCAAGGCAATTGCTTATTTTGAAGTACTTATTATTATTTTTATCTAGATTCCTTTGAATAAGCTCATTAAATTGAAGTTTGACAAATTTATGAAACATATTGCCTTTGAATAGCTAAATTAGTAGTTTAGTACTATCAACCAAAAAAAAAAAAAAAAAAAAGAAGAACTAAATTAATATACATTATTATTAAGGCATCTATAGTAAAATATCCCAAATGAATGCATTTTAGAGCTCTAGAATATGATTAATTTGATTAATAACTAAATTAGTATACATTACTATTATGGTATCTACAGTCCAATAATGAAATAAAAATAAAATTATGACCATATATCTTAACCTGAGCTTATCTAAGCTTAATTTTGAAGATCCATTTACAGGTACGCATATATATATATATATACAAGATTTATTCAGCTTTTTTTTTTTTTTCTAATTGATAACTAATTACCAACTTATATTTGATAAGGCTAAAGCTCAGATAAATTAATATTCGTTTTTGGTTCATGCTAGCTAGTAATGTATGACTAATTTCTTTTCATTTATACACCAAATCTCTACAAATATTTATTGACCAAGAAATTAAATCTGACTTTTTGTAACCAAATTGGGATGAAGGAATATTATTCAAGTTATAAGGGAGAAAGAGGAAGATAAATTTTAATGTTTCTTGTTGATAGTTATAGCCGATTGTCACACAGATTAATTTTTTCGCTAAAGAATCATCTAAGTTTATATCGAAGTGATTATGTAAGCTTTTTAGTTTATTTACTAATGTTTCCACAAATACACTTGATAGTTGTTTTAGTTAAGGAAAAATAATTAATGAATTTCTAGAGCATTTGATAGTGTTTTAGTAACTCTTCAAAGTTATTAATTAATGCAACATCAAAGGTTATTGAGTGTGATTTATAAGAAACAATTTTATTCGAAAGTGTTATATTAACAAAAAAATACGATATTAACATTCTTATTAAGTAAAAATATTCACTAAAATATTTTACCTTATCTTGTTCTGAGTGTTTTTTCATAATTGATAAATTATTTTTACAAAGAGTTTTTGATACGTGCTTAAAAAATTAATTCCCTTTCATAAATACTCTTAATTAAATAGTCTTTATAAAAAATATAAGAAAAAGAAAAAGACAAGTAGAGCTTGATATACTTGACAAAGTTGATTAAGCATCACTCACGATCCCGTAATTATAACTCAAAGCTTAAAATGCCTAGAGATCCCTATTACTAATTATTAACAATGTTAATTATAAACCATGCCCATTTGCTCCACAATTTGCTTGCTTGAGCTTCACTATCGCATCTGCTTCACCGGCACAAACAGCGGACTCACACGTTCCCGCACTGAATCCCGGCCGGCGGAGTATTGAGGGACACGCGTCTCAATCTTAGTGGATGATCCGTTTTTTCTTCCCATTACTTAATAAACACATCAAGAACGCACGAATTGACGACCACATATTGTTTTGACTTTAATTTGTAAATTATATTTATATTTATCACACATGCATTGCTTCAATTGCCCACTAATTTTTCACCAATCCCCAGTCGATACTACTCGTGTTGACTCAGCAATCGCTTTCTTATATTCTTGAATTTATGTGAACATTTCATTTTTTATATCCTATTAATTATTATATGAGTATTTTTAATTTTTGGAGTTTCATAATCTAGGTTTTCTTTTTTAGCATATAATATAGCCTGTTCATTTAGTTCATACAATGCTTCGACTTCCCGAAAGTACGGAGAGAAAAAAAATGAACAAGCCATTCATTGTTGCCTTGTTGGGTATATTAATATTTGTTTAAATCCAAAAAAGAAATTGAAATTGTGCCTCCTGAATAGGTGCTTGGGACAATTATGAATTTATATATGATAATCAATTAATTTCGTTTGCTAGTTGAGTTCTAAAAGAAACACTGCTTTCAACGTAATAACATAACAACTAAACAAAAAAGATTTTGAAAGTAAAGATGTTGTCGATGTGTTAATGTTTATCAAATAACTTTCGATAGTAAAAAATCAACATATTAATTCTATGAGTTTTAAAATAACAACATATTATGGATGCGAGTATTTTTGTATAATGAGATTATCCTTTTGGTTAAATATTGGATTGTAATTCTGCAAATAATATGAAAATTATGAGATTAGTGGTTGACGCAAGAGGGCTCGCAGCATCTAACTTGTACACTCAATTTTGAGCGTACAGTTGGAAAGGAGATCAGCAATTGACAGTTTTATAATATAGACTATGAATATGCAGTTTAGTTGACTGTGAAGGTGTTTTGCACCGTTCGAATTACATATAATAAAAAGTAAAGGGCAATGTTTAGTCAGTGAGGTTTTTCGTTTTTATCGAAAACTTATATTTTTTAAGATATAATATAATATCAAAATATTCAAATCACAATATATGACACCACAATTATATTATATTATATTATATTATTATTTATTGATAGTCTTAGTCCTATTAGGTTTTGTGTTTTGGAAACGATATATAATGACTTCATTAACTCTTCTAAATTATCTGGGAAATATTACTAATTTTAATATTGAGACAGGGCATTATTATTAAATCAAAGTAATTATAGATTGATTTAAAATTTCATCGAAGTTCTGCACCGACTTCGCTAATGAAACAAGCCCATGCCGGCACAAGGCAAGAAAGAGAAATTTTTTTAAGAGGATTCCTAGAGGAGTCCAATCATGAGATTTAGACCATGTGGTAAATTTTATACCCCAAAATCAATTAAAAATCTATAATGCATTTTTTGTTGTAAATTTTCTAGTTTTATTCACTCTCAATTCTAAAAACTCTAACTCGTTATGCATGACCAAGTCATATATTATAATATATTGTCATATATTGTATAATGTTATCATATATTGTACGATAATATCTTGTACTATACTATAATATTATGTATTACACGAAATTATCTTATATTATGCTCCATTATAATATAAATATAAGTATTTTAGTTTTTTTGACGTGATTAAAAGTCTAATAAAAATAAAAATGGATTTATAACTAAAGTCAAATGAAACCCTTAACTTAGTAATTTCGTGATGAGAAAGTCTAATAGTGTGTAGTCTAATGCTCTCTATGCATGATCCACCACCATGCATGGTCCCTTTTAAAGTTGCACGTAATGTGTTTGCATGTGACTTGAAAGCCTAAATTGTCCAAATTTTCCATAACACGAGTCAATTTCCCTATTGCGTATTCTTTATTCTTTTGGAAGATGTCCTAGTCTTCTTAATTCCTTTCCGACATCTTTGCTGAGAATGTGGAGTTTCTATTTCTATCGAAGTTCAAAGAATTGTAGTAATGGCAGATCGACTTGCTTTTTGGGCTACGTGGAGAGTTTACATACCCTTGGTGTGGTTAGAAGTTTTTGGAAAGAGAAGCCCATTCTTTTGAGCCCAGGAAAGCCATGCCCATTTTTTGGACTCCAGAAACGCCTGGCCCATAATTTCCCGGCTTCAACTTCATCACTCGAAAAATTCAAATTCAAATTACTTCTAAAACGCTTTCTCTTCTTTCGGCATCTGCGCTAGTCTCTTCTCTTTTGCTCCATCAATGGCGACGCCAAACTCATTTCTAACAACACCCACAAAGACCCCATCGGAAAAATCACACTCAAAGCGCCACCACCAGCCCTCCGCCACCGACTCCGCCTCCACTCGGGCTTCCCGGTTCGAGGCCTACAATCGCCTCCAGGCCGCCGCAGTCGCCTTCGGGGAGAAGGTTCCGATCCCAGAAATCGTCGCCCTCGGCGGCCAATCCGACGGGAAAAGCTCTCTCCTCGAAGCCCTCCTCGGGTTTCGCTTCAATGTGCGTGAAGTCGAGATGGGTACTCGACGGCCCCTCATTTTGCAAATGGTTCACGATCCCACGGCCCTCGACCCCCGTTGCCGCTTCCAGGTTAATCATTTACTGATAGTATTTTAATATTTCTTTAATTTTTATTTTGGTGATATTTGCTGCACATTGTGATTAAATTTGTAACTGTAGTACTTCTGCATAATTTCGAAAGCACAATAATTAAAGTTTTGATAAGCACTTACTATTTGATAAGTGAGCAAAGCGTTTGGGATTTCTTTTTACAAATTATGTTGAATATTCTGTAATTATTTCCTTTACAGTATTTGCATATTTTAGGTTTGTCAAAAACAATCCCAACACATTAAGGACTCGTTTGAAAATGAGATTGAGGTGCCGTGGCTTTTAATTTATATTTACGTCAAAATGATCGGTGGTAAAATAATGTCTTTACCACTATTGCTCTATGTTTTGATGTTTATATAACTTCGTATTTGTATGCGATACTGAAAACTGACTGCCGAAAACAGGAAGAAGACTCTGAAGAGTATGGGAGCCCTGTTGTTTTGGCATCAGCCATTGCAGATATTATAAAATCAAGAACTGAGGCACTTCTGAAGAAGACAAAAACATCAGTTTCTCCTAAGCCAGTTGTAATGAGAGCTGAATATGCACATTGTCCAAATCTTACCATAATTGATACCCCAGGCTTTGTTCTGAAGGTACTTCGTCGGTTGTAGTATGTTTTAGACACTAGGAAAATATTTTTAGAGCTTGAAAATTATTAGTTGCCAATTGAATGTAATGTATGCTGTTTTGAAAAACTTTTGGTAGGCAAAGAAGGGAGAGCCAGAAAATACACCTGATGAAATTCTTTCAATGGTTAAATCATTGGCTAGTCCTCCCCATAGGATTCTCTTGTTTCTTCAACAGAGTAGTGTGGAATGGTGTTCGTCATTGTGGTTGGATGCCATTCGTGAAATTGATCCAACCTTCAGAAGAACAGTAATTGTTGTCTCCAAGTTTGATAATCGGCTCAAGGTAAAAAGCTTTAGTTTTTTTTTTTTTTTCCCTCTCTTTCTTAGAAGCCAATTTGGGGCTTAACGAAATGAACATTGTTGCAAGCAGATGCATAGCGCTGATTATATTGTTGATTGTTGTTTACTTATTATATACACCAACATATGGGATACATTTAGTCAATGAATGACTGAAAAATCTTGTTTACATAGTGACCATTGTTGTTTATTCTACACTGTTTGACAAAGTGGTAGAGATGCCTTGTTCACATTGTCTGGCATATTTCTACTTGAAAGACTTGAATTTTATTTATGATTCATTGTAAATCATTGTAGGAATTTACCGACAGGTGGGAAGTAGATCGGTATTTGAGTGCAAGTGGATACCTTGGGGAGAACACTCGCCCATTTTTTGTGGCCTTACCGAAGGATAGGAGCACTGTTTCAAATGATGAATTCCGCAGGCAAATATCTCAGGTGGATGTAGAAGTCCTACGTCATCTACGTGATGGAATCAAGGGAGGATATGATGAAGAAAAGTTCAAGCCCTATATTGGTTTTGGATGTCTGAGGGACTACTTGGAATCTGAGCTTCAGAAGAGATACAAAGAAGCTGCTCCAGCAACTCTAGCCCTGCTTGAGCAGCGTTGCATGGAAGTCACCGCTGAGATATCAAGGATGGACTCTAAAATACAGGCTACTTCTGACGTTGCTCAGCTTCGCAGGTTTGCCATGATGTATGCAGCCTCTATCAGTACTCATGTGGTGAGTGGTCATTCTGATTAGTTTTTGGTTTGTGTAAATATCCACTTGCATAACAAGATTTTAGTTACTATCAACATCATATACATATCTTATTGCTCATTGCTTTATTTTAAATTTCTGATCTCTCCAATTATTTTTATATCCAGATTTGTAGATTCTTTAATTGAAATCATCTCTAGCAATGTAAAGTCTTTCCTGAAATTGAAGTTATCATATAAAAACTTTGCTCTGCATGTCATCATATTAGGGAGCTTTGATTGATGGAGCGGCAGATCCTGCCCCCGAGCAATGGGGAAAATCAACGGAGGAGGAACAGTCAGAGAGTGGTATTGGGAGTTGGCCTGGTGTTAGTATTGATATAAAACCTCCTAATGCAATGCTTCGGCTCTATGGAGGAGCCGCTTTTGAGAGGGTAATGCATGAATTCCGTTGTGCTGCATATTCCATTGATTGCCCCCCAGTATCAAGGGAGAAGGTACAAATATCTAGAACAAATCTAACCCATGAACATGCAGTTAAAAGGATATGATTATCATTGACGGTGAGCTGGTAAAAAATTGTTTATTCTTCTTGAAACAGGTAGCAAATATATTACTTGCCCATGCTGGTCGAGGAGGTGGTAGAGGAGTAACAGAGGCTGCCGCAGAGATTGCACGTGCGGCTGCCCGGTCATGGTTTGCTCCTCTTCTTGACACAGCTTGTGATCGGCTTGCCTTTGTCCTTGGAAACCTTTTTGATATTGCTGTTGAAAGACATTGTAATCAAGTTTCTGAATGTAAGAATCCTCTAGTTCTCCATCTTTTCATGATATCTGTAGTGATGTAGTTGTTTCTTTCCCCAACTTTATTTTCAAAACCAGTACCTGCTGTTTCTTAGTTGTCCCTGAATGCACTTTGTGCCAGCAGTCACCTTAGTTTAAGTTCCAAAAGAGGCAAGGGTTGGTGTTTAGTATCCAGATTATGATTTCAGGGATGAATTAAAGTCATGATCCATCTGTTTGAGATGGGTTGGAAGGAAATGATAAATACACATTTAAAATTTTAGAGCAACTTGCGCAATTTATGCCATTCTGTTGGTCTTCCTTGTTGATGGCTTCAGAATGTTGTTTTATGATTTGCAGATGGGAGTAAAACTGGAAATATGGATGGATATGTTAGTTTTCATGCTTCTTTAAGGCATGCCTACAATAGATTTGTGAAGGATCTGTCGAAGCATTGCAAGCAACTGGTTCGACACCACCTTGATTCTGTTACGAGCCCATATTCTCAGGTTTGTTATGAAAATGACTTTCAAGGAGGCTTTGGTTCAAGCGCAACTTCTTATAGATTCAACCAAGCTTCAGTTAATTCATTTTGTTTTGAACTATCTGACGGCGGAGCTGCATCCCGTGATGAAACAATGAGAGATCAGGAAAATGTACCCCCAAAGAAGAACACACAGCAAACCACTCCGGGGAAAGGTGAGGAGGGCAGAGATGCTCTTCGAGAATGCCAATTGACTGTTCCTGAGACACCTTCTCCTGACCAGCCATGTGAAGTAGTGTGTGTTGTCAAAAAGGAGCTAGGGAACTACAATGAAGTTGGACCGAGAAAAAGGGTTTCAAGAATGGCAGGTGGTAAAAATGCTGAACTTTTAAGAGTTCAAAATGGTGGTCTTTTATTTGGAAATGGTGATAGTGGTGGAAGATCAAGCTCGGCATTCTCAGAAATCTGTTCATCGGCTGCACAGCATTTTGCAAGAATACGTGAAGTTCTTGTTGAGCGAAGCGTTGCATCAACTTTAAACTCCGGATTTTTAACCCCATGGTAAGCTTCTTTATCTTTTGAATTAGTTGGCTTATCATTGCACATTCAATCACTTAAAATATGAAATAAATTTTGAGAACCGCATTGATGTTACATATTCGAACCCCAAACCTGTGTACCACCCTAAGAGGTCTTACAAGTTTGAACCAACTAGTACCTGCCACTATTAGTATTTTTAAATAAATTTTAAAATGGAAGTATTATGCACCAATATTTCATTTCTGAATTTTGTTCACATTTGACACTTGCTTATTCATAAGTTTCTAATACAATTGCGACCTTTTAAATTAAAAATGTGTACCTTTCTAAATTTTTGTGCAGTACTAGCATCTTTCTTTGAGTAGTATTTACAAAACCCACAGAGCATTATTCTTATTTTTGTAAAGTTGTAAAAGTATTATTCTGGCCAAGTGAATGAGCTGATCGATGTAGTAAATTTCCTTGGCTGATCTGATGGTTGTAGACTTTTAATTAAGAAACCAAGACATGGATTGTCTATACAAACATATAAGTCAGACTTAACAAATTTTTTCTTTTTCCTTTTCTCCACTCCTAAAGCACACGAGTAGTTGTTTAATGCGTATATGCTTTTCATGTTCTTGGTTTTAGTATTTTGGATTTGGATGGTAGATTGATGCAAGAATTTTGTTCTGTCATCTGTGTATAGCCGGGAAAGGCTTGTGGTGGCAATTGGGTTGGATTTGTTTGCAGTGAATGATGAAAAATTCATGGACATGTTTGTAGCACCAGGTGCCATTGATGTGCTACAAAACGAAAGAAAGTCACTGGAAAAACGCCAGAAGATACTCCAATCTTGCTTGAACGAGTTCAAGAATGTTGCTCGGTCCCTTTGATGACAACTCTATTTCCCAAGTGACATATTTTATGATTTATGTCTGCATGCATCGGTATGAGGATAGTTCCTCCACAGATTTCACATCCACTGAATGTAATTTTCAATTTGATCCCCTTTCTACTTGGCCTTGTATAACCATCACTTCTCTTTCAGTGGTTGTGGTTGTAACTTGTAACAGGAAAGTTGAATATATGAAATCTTCAATTGGGTGCTTTTTTTTTTTCGTTTTGAAGTGCTTAGATGTTTAATGTGTTACTCATGATAATATTTTTTACTTGAAACGACAAAAAGAAGATAAAATAAAGTAAGATAGCTATAGATTAAATTATTAATGCAAGCAGCACTATATGACCATGAGAGAGAGCAACTATTCATGAACCTCAAAGCATGGCTATAAAAGTGGTCCCTTTTGCATCGTTAGGCTAAATTATTGCATTAATATTCATGTGCGCGGTCTCCCCAACAATAAAATGCAAGTTTTTATATAAAAGCATTTGAATTGTAATAAAGTCACCAAAACACTTTTTAAATTTTATTTTTTAAATATTTATTTATTTATGTAGTAAATAGAAGAGTGGAAAAATATTTTTTTTTTCAAAAAATTCATAAAAATAACAAATTAATGTCATACTAATAAAATATTATTATTATTATTTAATTAGCCTCCATTTTTTCTCAACAAATTTAATTACTCTCAATTTTATCACTCCAACTATTTTAATCAAATCTTTATTTCTTAGTAATTCTGTATTGATTTTAAATTATTATTATTATTATTATGTTTACCTATTAATAATTCTATTGATATTCTTTTAATATGTTTTTGCAATTATGTTTGTTCCATTTTTAATTTATTGCATGCTAATTAAAAAACAATTAAAAATTAATAAATTAAACATATTAAAATTACTTAAAACCAAACAATAATTTGAAGAAAAAATATGTAGTGAGATGTGTATGAGTTTAATGATATTAATAGGGTGAGAAAAATACCATTAAATAGCTGTTATTTTTTAAGAAAAAATAAATAATAATTATAGGCTTTATAATTGTTTTCTCTCTCTAATAAAAAATAATAAAATATTAATAAAAAAAAGGGAAAAACTCACTCGACAATAGTGAAGAAGGAAAAGCATATATACATATATTATTTAAAAAATTGTAATTTAAGTATATTTTAAGGTATTTTATATTGATATCGTTCATAGAAACCTAGCTTGCATTGCCAAGAATAAAAGGAATTCCAAATATATAAACTCATGTCATTGTTTTGATAGAAACTACTCAACAATCATATCATAAAATCCATCTTTTGGCTTGAACTTGACTCCTTTGAGTGTGTGGTTGGTACCACTTGCAAATCCAAGGTAGCTTCGTATTTATGTTTTTGATGCTACAATTTTGGTATTGACCCCTTCAACTTCTAAGCATGATAATTGATAGGATTCCGTTTCATATTTTTTGTGACATCATTCTTAAGGGTTTAATTATGAAGTAGATATTTTCATGCATAAACTTAATTGATAATGACGTTCAAAATATTTATTTGACCTACATATAACACAATTCATCAATAAAGCTTATATTCTCAATTTCATTAAGGGGTGTAAAAATTTTCCATTATTGATTACAATATATATTTTTTTTATATATAGGTATATACAATTTTTGTTTTCATGTAAATAATTACGGACAAAGATAATTAGTACTGGTGGATGCACGGTGTAGTTGATGCATTGTATACAAATTCAACACAACATAAAATATATTAATTTGGTATAACATGTTGAGAATATTATAATCAAATTCCACAATCATAATCAATAAATTCAATATAACATAAATTCTAAATTAAAGATCCTTTCATGATCTAATCGTATCTAAGTTTTAAAAGACCTTTTGATATATATGGATTTTTATTTATGTATAGTCAAGATTTTGAGATAAGATGATCGCGTAAGATGAGTAGAGAGATCATAATTTATGATACAAATTTCGTTTTAAACATGTAATATAATAGTTTAAAGCTTATGATAAGACTAATCAAATTCTAAAAAAGTGATGTTGTTTTGCCCTATGGTTGAGCCAAAAATTTTATTTCTTTCATGGTCATTTTGTAATTTTAATTTTATTTTCTTATTTTTTCTATTATTTTAAGATTTTTATCTTCTTTTTTTATATATCAGATTTGTGTGCTATTTGTTTTATTTTATTTTTATATAGATTAGAAGATTTTTATTATAAATTAATATTTTAAATTTTCTTATTTTAATAAATTCAAGATATTTAGAATCAATATAAATGTTCTCAAAAATCATAACTTTGTTCATTCAGATTTTTAAATATTAATTGCATTAATTATTCAAAAATTTTATTTTTACTAATTATCCATCTTTTTACATTTTTACATAGTTAGATTTATTTATTTATTTATTTTCATTTATTAACTATTAATCATGTGATTATATTTGTTCAGATAAAAAATTAATTCAGAAGAAAATCATAATCTAAATTATAAATTAATCAACTAAAATAGTCGACCTATAATCTATGACCCATCTTATTAATTATTAACACCTTTATCACTGTTGTGTGAAATGACATATTTGATGTCATTATTAAGAAATTTGCAGGAAAATTGGAGCGAAAATAACAGCATGCAGCATTTCTGAAACAATTTTTTTTTTCCCCTCAATATGATTTATAAGTAATGAAAAGTTCCTGTGTTCTCCATTTTTTTTTCATAATATATAGTCAAGTCTACTCTTACTGGTGAATTAAGCATTATATATATCATCATCATTGTTGAGGGCAACCAAAGGAACAATTGTAGGGCCAAGCGCATTGACTTGTAACCAAAGAAGTTGAAAACAAACAACTCTCTTTTTTCTCTACCAATTTTTTCCTTTACAATCTACAGACAATTTTTTTTTTCTTCTTGATATAATCATTAACGAATAAAAGTCAAGTTCCTCTCCCATTCTCATTCCTCAATGAAAATGTTAATATCCAACCAAAACACTCAACCACCAAGAAACTTTCCTCTTTGTTCTCTTCTACCTAGGATCATTTTTTTTTTTCTCTCCTTAGTGAAAATTTTCTTGCCACCGGTATTAATTTCAAAATTAATAATTCAATACTTACAAACTTGAGAGAGAAAAGTTATATCTCAATTAACATGATAAATAATTTATAATTTATAAATTATTTATTTTATCACTTTACTTTTATATAAAGATTCTACGTGATTGGTAGTTTACTAATTTGTTATATTAGTTAGGGTAACTATCACTAACCTCCCTCGAGATTTATCACATAATTAGTTTGGTAGATTGTATTCGTGTATTCTCGAATAGCTCTCTTGACTTTAATGTACTGTTTATTTGATCGTTTGTTAAATAATAAGATTACCAAAATACCCCTAATTTAGAAAAATATTCTACATAGTGAAAGGAAAGAATTGTTGGTTAGTATAGAATGTTTGCTTTGACTCCAAAGGATATAAACATAAGGAAAATACCAAATCACCCTTATTACTTTTCAAAATGACTTTGATGAGTGAAACAAGTAATTGAATTATTTATGTTTGAAAAATATGCAAAATATAAAATTTAAAATTTGAAATTTAGGTTCAATTGCTTCCACTAGTTTTACTGTTGTCTTCAACAATCATATTTACAGTGGCAGTGGCTACATAAACTTTTACAACCAACCTGAATATGCACTATATCCTCTGCTTCACAAAAAAAAAAAAAAAAGCATTCATCTCACTTCAAAAGTACCAAACCAGCACCGAAGCATTATTGAAGGTTAAAACACTCTTGCACATAAATATATTCACAAAGTTCAAACAATTTGATCCGATCAAGCACAATTTATGAGTTAGCTTGGAGGAATACAGTAAATTAAGTTCTCAAACAAGATATGCAAATGCCAAATGAGAGCTGATTTGAAGATTTCAGAATCCGATAACAATCCATATATGCTTTATTAATGTTGTGCGAAAAAAATAGCTATGGATATTTCAAGTGGTGGGTTCCAAATAGAAATGATTTTAACAATGGATTTCTATTTGAAGGATGTGTGTCAACAAATTTAGGCTACGCGATTCTAGTTGAAATTGAAAATGATGAAAAGGCAGTGAAGATAACTATAGAGAAGTCACAAAAATCTACAAAGAGTGCAATTGCTGCTAAGGCTATGCTTGTATTGAATGGTTCGTTTTTCCTATTCAATTTTGTGATGTATCTTATATAGTATGTCACTAAGTCTAATACTTCTTAAACTAAATGTCAATGCTTACTAATTTAAATGTATTGTGTGCTTTGCAAGTCAAATACAATGGTGCTTTCTAAGTTATATACATTTACAACTCTCAGTGGGTAAAAAATATTTATTTAAGCCTCTCCTATATATTTAAGACTAAAAAAAAAAAAAGGAACGAATCTAAGCCATATTCAGTATCTAAATGAATTAAAGACATTGAAAGAAATTTAGCAACCAATTAAAATTGAATAACTAAACAACAAACAATAAGGAAGCATGCATATAACAGCTTCAAAGCATGTAATAAAGAATGAATTATAAATCCAATCATCTGTATAAAAATATATGAATAATGTAGATATACTTGTAATCAATTAATCAATAACAAAACATATGTAATCATTATGAATATAACTGATATGGAACTAGACTTCACCCTTCCAACTAGTATTCTCTTTCTTACTTGTGGTGGCAACTCATTCTGACAAAGCGCAGCCTACTCATATCTTTTGTGAATTATATTCATTAACTTTCTTCGTATTTCCTCTAGCATTCTGACGATAGGCAACCCCCTAAATTTATTGATCCAGTTATTAAAGAACTCTAATATATTGTTAGTTACACGAGAGCACTTTTTGGGCATTGGGAATCTATGCTTGGCCCAATAGCAAACATGAATATGCATCAGCCACTTATGTGCTACATGGTGGATAATGTATAACTCAGACTTGTAAGTGTTGAAGTCTACAAATTTGAGCTTCTACAAGCTTTCCAGAATGAACTCCTCAATAGTTTACTAGGAAATTTTTACTCAAAATTGATATATATATGTCCATAACAGTACTTTTTCAAAGATTCGAGAAACACTATCTCCAAAGTATTTAGAATTCCCTTTTGCCAATCATTCATGAAACACAACTCACTACCACCATTACAACCAACTTGTTCATATAATTTATCAATGAAATACAACTAAGAGTCAGTATTTTCACTCTCAATAACACACATTACTAGTGGATATATACTATTATTGGCATCTAGACTAACAGCAGACAACAACAAGATACCTTTACATATCACTTTAGGTGACAACCATCAAGTCTTATAAATTGTCTACACTATTTAAAGAATCTTTTCCTATTTGAATCAAATATTACAAAGAATCTCTTAAAATGGGGTTTTGCCTACTATTTAACTAATCCCTATCAATAGTTACATTGAACTAAGATTAGAATTGAATATTGCATGCATACACCCATATAGTTTGGTGTAGCTGGCCTTATGGTCTTGCACTAATAGCTCCTTCTTCGCCCTATAGAGCCACTAGTTACTGCATTTGATACTAAATTTCCTAAGTAACTCACTTGCAATGACATTAATATGCAGTTAAAGGTTGGCCATGAACATATGAAGGAATATCACAGCAATCTAAGTCGAATTTACCTTGTAATTGTCATTACCTCTAACACAAATGTGTTTAAGTCAGAATGTTTTGATTTAAAACTACTTCCCATTTCATGTTGGACTCGAATGAATCCTTTAAGTACAACATGGTGCTGCTTTAAGCTTAAAACCATTATGTATCCTAAATACTTTCATCGCTTTCCTAAAAACATATGCATTCTTGTACACTGCTTTAAGCTTCAACACAATCTTTTTTCCATCCTCACTGAACTCAAAAACCTCTGAATTTGCCTCATATTTATTACATGCACCCTAAACTTCATTATTTAAAGATAAATTTGATAATAAACCATTATCGTCTCTTGATTCGTAGTCATCTAAACTAGCATCCCAAGCATCATCATTTCTAGCATCATACCCATCACCACTGTCTACCGTTTCATCACATCCTTCATACTTTTCAATAATTGTATCTTTGGGTGATTTCATCTCCTATAACCTCAAATCATTGTTGCTCTTTGCATGAATCTTCTATAAGAACTTTTTTGTTCATGAACTACTCAAATTTAGGCTATTTATCCAACGAAGTAGGGAACTGATCAACAGAGGTCCTGACATAGTAATCTGGTACTGTATCTACAGGGTTTTCAAACACTCTGCAGATGGTGGACCCTGAATCTAATTCAATTGTCATTATGAACATAGCCCATGCATATGACTTGTCCTTCAGTCTTTTGAAGGCATTTTAAAGTTTTGAGTGATTTTGCAAAATTTCTTCATAATTTTGTCATAAGAGCATGATCCTAAACTTCACTTTTTCAGTATATCTTATAGCATTCATATACATTATATATTTGATGTACTCTTATAAATTCTTTAAAGTGTACTGCTTAGGGATTATAAACCTAACCATACTCATTTCACCATCAACCACAGCCTCAATGTCATGTAAATAAGGCTGACAAATGGTACAATAAGAAGAATTTATTAAATGTTCGAAATAGGTAAGATTAAGTTTTGAACACAAAAAAGTCAAAAGTTTGTTATGCAAATAAAGTATCAATTGCAAGGATGGAAACAACATAGAGATGATGATTTTAATGGATCTTATTTTTCATCATGCCATTGATGTTATGAATCAATTTATATTTATTCAAATTCATAAATTTATTACTTGTACTGAAAATGGTAAAATGTTTCATGTATATTGAGTGATACAAAAATGATTGGAAGTAACAATTATAAATATAGAGGGACAGAGGATATGTTTGGGATTGAGGTCGTTATAGCTTTTAAGTCTACAATCTTTGTGGAAAAAAGTCGTAATTATAAAATAAAAGTTAATAATATGTAATAAATATAATTTTTAAATAATAATTTTAACAAAATTATTAAAAATATAATATATTTTACATCATACAAGTGAAAAATCATATTAACATAGCTAATATAGCTTAAAAGTTACAGCAGTTAGTGTTTACCAAACACTTTAGTGCTGTAACTTAAAAGCTACAGCTGCCCAACCTCAATCCCAAACATACCCAGAGTATTTGTTCAAAACTAGGTCCTTTCTATTTAAATTTTTTATATGCATTACTGTCTTTATCCAATATTGAATTGGAAACAAAGTCATAATCATAGTCATTAACAAATCTAGTCTACTATAGTCTGGCATGCGTTGGGAGATTTTTGTTTACATACCACACTGAAATGTTACAAGTACAAAGTAAGTAATTAAGAGGCCTTAGGACTCCTAACGTCAAATTTTTTTATTCATTGGCTAACTGTTATTAGTTGATTATATGTAATCACTACATTTTCTGCCTACAAAAACTAACATAACAATGAATAACAAAGGAAGAAAATATGCTCAATTAGCTTTTATAGCTCATGCAGTCATGCTCTTGATGGGATTCTGGCCTAATAGACAAATTAGTACAAGGTCAATTGCTCAAAAATGAGATGCTATTGGTTTCAATGTTTGAGAACTTCAAGTTGGGATTCTTTAGAAAGAAGCTAACAAATTATTTATTACAAATTAAGCTTTGAACACATTAATTAATGCGAACTCTAGATTATATCCCAAAAGAAAAAAGCATTCAAATTTGGCCACTTTGACAGCAAACTGACTGCACATTTCAAGCTATTCTCGACATACAATTCCATTTTTAAGACAACTAGCACTCAAAATAACAACACATTTAAGACGATTACTGCTCCAGTGAGAGAGCATGCAACAAACCATTACAAAAATTTTCAACCCAAGACAAGTACATACCATGATAAAAAAAAAAAAACAAAATAAAGTATCCTCAACATTCAATTTGTACACTTCAAGTTGTCTCTAACATTCAATTACATTTGTAATTTAACAAAAATTAGCAGGAATCCTTGTTCAATAATCTGTATCAACAGCTTAAACATTTAAAATTTGTTCGTAGCCATTTTCAACCATTCACAAGGCAGCATAACAAATCACAAAACCATCTTCAATCAAAATCAAGCAAACATGCATTTACAGGAATCGTTAACCTACAACTAATAGCAATCGATAGAAGAAAAATGGAAGCATTAGAAACACTAAAAATTTTCAATGTTATGAAATGAGTGGATTCACCAACTCTACTTTACCATCTTGCCCTTACCAACCTAATTATACAAAACGATATACTAACACCAAGGGATCTGTCTTAGAATACGTGAATACAATCTATTAAATTGAAAATAAAGTAAACCTCAGGTAAACTTCAGAGAGTTTTCTGATAATTACCATAATGGGTGGAATATAATTTTTTGGTCAGACAAATTTTCTTCTACTAATTGTACAAATATTCTTTTGATCGAGTCATTTGATATGTTATTGTCATCATGCGTCAATTAAAATTTGGAAAGCAAATTAAAAAGAAAAAAAAGAATTAGACCGACACTTTCTTGGATGAAAATTGTTTTAAGCTTCATATTCAATCAAATATTAATATAAAGAGTAATACAATATATTTTAAAATTGAGATACAATATTTTTATATGCTAATTAATATGACAAATGACACGATAGTATTGCCATGTATTATTTAGTTGATTTAACTCATTATTCCACATTCACGTGATAATTTTGTTCGAGTTTTATATCATTTACCATATTGCTCATGATATAAATTTTATATCAATGACTTAAAATAGAATCAAGACAAATGCCTAGAGAAAACTGTTCTAAAAATCCTGAATACAAAAAATATTTCCAGGATAAGCCTGTAGTCTCAATTTTGTATGCTTACAGTATAAATTCTTTCTTTTGTCTTCATACCTTTATATATGTATGTATGTATGTACATCTGTATACATGCATGCGTGTATCTTGCATCATGCATGTATATAACTTTACAAATGTATCTTTTGATTGAGTCAATTATTACGTTCTTGCTCTTGAGCGTCAATCTAAATAAATATATAATATAAAAATTATCACACTTGTAATATATGAAAATTATTTTCTGGCAACATTTTTAATCAGATTTAAATTTTAAAATAAATAATACAATACTCTAAATTTGTGTTATAAATTTTTAATTTCTGTTTTCAATATCAAATAATATAGCAAACTATGTGACACATGAAGCATGTAGCGCCGTGTATTAGAGAGTGCATGATTTCACTCATAATTATGCATTCACATGGTGTTGTTAAATGACTAAATGTCACATTATTTATCACATGATTCATGAAATAAACTTTCTATTTCTATCTTAATTTTGTACATGTAAATATAAATTTTTCCTCTACTATTTTAGCAAGTAATTTGTTTTCACATAATTTTACGAATCCTTATGTCGTGATAGTCAAGTGTCACTCTTGTTTAGAAAGCAAATATACAGTAGAAAAAATGTGAAATTCGATCAATCCACACCCGTGACTAGCTAAAATCGATTTTTTAGTTTCATTTCCTATCACTTTCTAGGAAAATTGTTTAGAAATGGAATAAAAGAGCCGGTTTTTTAGACTAATGTTGTGCACAACACAAGCAGCTAGCTGTAGCCAGAGCCGGGGACTTTGAGCAGCACAAATAATTAGACCCCGTTTGGCGGACCCTACAATGTAAAAAAGTCAGCAAAATCCAATTAAACAAATAATTAAAAAGGATTATTAGCTAAATGACACCTGATACTACCATTTGTTTAGGCTTTAGTCAAACCGGCCAATTAAATCTTTTACTTAAGAATTACTACAATTCTTTATTAAACATGCAAAAATTTTCACTGAATGTAATTTCTAAGAAATTTCTGAGAAATTTTCAATGCATGCTCGATGGGTTTTTGTTATTTTTTAAAAATGCAAAAATTACTAGCACACATGCATTCATGATGATTTTTTTTTTTAGTTTTTTTTCTTTATTCCCCTTTTTAATTGTTCTAGCGGTCCTATTTTGAAGATATATCAAAGTGTTTATTAGAAAGTGCTTTGAGGGGTAAAAAAGCACTTATCTTTAAATATATATTTTCTTGAAGGAAAAATCATTGGAATTATTAAGCATATCATATAAGTGGATGAAATAAATAGTAACATAAGAAACAATGGAAAAGTTAGAAATTTTTGTAAGTATTTAAGGTCAAGCTATTATTAAATGCATATGAAAGCACCTAATGATATATTTTTGTTTTCAATTAAATAGGTTAAATCAGAAAGTGGTCCATATAGGTTGGTATCCCACAATTATTAAGAAAATATGAATTAATATTGTGTGCTAGTTTTGACTTTTTTTTAACTAAATTCATTAATTAATTATTTTTAAAAAATCATAATATAACCAAACAATAAAAGAAATAAAGGCTTTATCATAGTTGATTAAGAGACTAATGTAATAATCCATGCTTATATGTTTTGTTTTTATGTAAGATAGTTGAAGTAAAATATTATAAATATTTGGAATATCTAATCAATTAGTTTTTTGGACACTTGGGAATAATTGAAGAGCTCTAAGTCCTTACAATATTATGTCTTCATGATATTATATGATGGATCACTCACCGTTTGCAGCTTTTTTTTTTTTAAAAAAAAAAGAAAAATTGCTTGTGCTTTAATCAAATGTTTGTACGACTTAATCTAATTAATTAATGCTTTTGCTTTATGCTTAATATAAAATTAGTAGTTAGACTTTTGTTAAGCACTCCACAATCTAGACAATAATGATTTTGATTTATGAAAGCATATGATCCCTTTAGCAGCAACAATGGCCTCTGTTAATGGACAGTTGGTCCCCCGCCCCCTCACCTCTTTTCTGTAAATTTTTCCTTTATCTTTCTAAAATTTAAGTGAGAATTTGATTCTTTTTCTTCTTTTCTTTTCTCGTATTTTCTTACAACTGATAACTCTTTTTGTTAATGCGGTATGAACAACATTTTAAAAATTAGATTCGTTGATTATATATATATATATATATATTCTTTAATAAGAGATCTTTATTTTATTAAAATAGAAATTTCTCACTAGATAATAATTATTATTATTAAATATTAATAGTTTTCGATCAAGAATCCTTAATTATATTAAAATAATAGATGAACTAAAAGTTAAAAAAAAACAAACACATATTTTAATATGCTATAAGATCAAATACACTGCCTTAGAATTTAAATTTTTTCATTTATTAACTTATCATTAATTTTAATATGAACAAAAATTAATGATTAGAACATTTATATTATATATATATGTGTGTGTATAATATGAGAATCCAATGATCCATTGCTTTTATTGGTTCCATTGACATTAATTTAGGAATAGAACAAATTCACATTGAAATGTTTGGAATAAAAAATGCTGATCTTTATGGTAATGCTAAAGAAATTATTTCGTGTATAGTTTATTAGGATTTACTACGGATATGCTGATGGCTTTCAATAGGTCTTTGAATGTAATATCACCATCAAAATGATGTCATAATGGCGTCTTCTTGTTCTTGATAGTCTTACACCACTTAAGAAAAAGAGAGATTATGAGTAATTTGAGTGATGTGGAGCATAAAAAAGTATAATAATGGATTAAAGACTTCTTTTATTCTACTAAACTCTTTTCCAATCCTCATACTAGCGAATTAAATTTTAAAACTTATAAATAGTTCAAGTGATCTCAGGATCTGAATTAACTAATACTCATGGAGTTCACATTTCTTAATTTTTTTTCACTATTAGATTAAATCAATAAAACTATGATCAACATAACATTGTATGTGTACAAAATTATATATCTAGGGAAATTGTAATGTGAAAAAAATCATATATCTATGGAAATTGTAATGTGAAAGTAAGAGTGAAAATATATTTAAAAATATTAAATATCTACTAATTCATTTGTTATTGTATCAGTTTTAAATTTGACATTTGTAACAAAATATGTTTAATTTAAAAGTAAAAAAATTAGTATATTTTCTAAAAATAAAAAAGCGTTTCACAAGAGTAAAGACTAGGCGATTAGAACTCTTTTACTTACCTATTAAGTGTTTACAAGGAAAAACACTTGATAATGCTTTTATAGAAAAATGCTTTTGTTACACAAATCACCTTTTCTTATGGAAGTGCTTTTGTTGTTCACAAAAATAAGCTCTTGCAGTACACGCGCCATGTAAAGATGCTTTAATTAAGAGTGGCATAAGATGTGACATAATACAATTTGTTGCCACCATCATCATCAAGATAATCTCCAATGAAATCAAACAAAGTGTCTTCAATCAGGGCTCTGAAGTCCATGCCATAAAATCTATAAATTGATATTCTTTTGTCCAAAGACTTGACAAATGAAAACGGTGGTGGCAGCAGCACATATGCTAAGCGGCCAAACAAATTCCATTTACAACCAATACCCTATTTTTCTTTAGTCTTTGTAATCCCAATGCCCTAACCTAAACCCATTTTTAAGCTTTCAAGTTTTTCTCACTAAACCCTTCAAAGAAAGAGAAAAAGTAAATTAAGAGTCAACAATAAAATTGCTTAGTGGCACAACAGAACAAAACCAAAGCAATAGCAAAGCCAAAGCTTCTTTCTCTCATCAAACCTTGTTTTTCACTCTTTCTTTCTTTCTTCTTCTTCTTCTTCTCCTTCTTCAGTTCTTCACAACCCCAAAAGCGCCTTTTTTCAGAAGGGCTTCTTTTTTTGCTTCAATGGAGAAGAATAATACATCAACAAAGAACCATCCATCTCCCATAAACTCACCACGAAGTGCTTCCAGCAACAACATCAGCAACAATGGGGTGGTCCAAGTCCAACTCCAAATCCATCACAACAACAACAATCACACCCCACCACTCACACCAGTTCCAATCTCCAGATCTACCGAAGCTAATCCTTACCCAACAACTTTTGTACAAGCTGACACTAACAGCTTCAAACAAGTTGTTCAACTGCTTACTGGCTCCTCTGAAACAGCTGCCAAACAAGCATCTACACCATCAACAACAGATCCATCCAATACCAACACCAGCACCAACACCAACACCAACACAAACACCACCAACAACAAATCTTTTGTTATCCCACCAATCAAAACCACCACTCCAAAGAAGCAAAACTTCAAGCTCTATGAAAGAAGAGCCAACAACTTCAAGAACAGTCTCATGATCAACACTTTGGCTAATAATTGTGCCTTCTCTCCAAGGAACAGCAATAATAAGCCAGAGATTTTGTCACCAAGCTTGCTTGATTTTCCAAAGCTTGCACTCAGTAGTCCTGTTACACCATTAAATGAAGATCCTTTTAATAAATCATCTCCTTATTCTTTAGGAGGAAACTCATCATCATCATCATCATCAGAGGAAGAGAGAGCAATTGCTGAGAAGGGTTTTTATTTGCATCCATCTCCAATGTCAACTCCTAGAGACCATGAGCCACAGCTTTTGCCTCTCTTTCCTTTGACTTCACCTAGAGTCTCTGGCTCATCTTCTTGAAGAACCATATATGAAGTCTACAGTACTACTGGTTCTGTATTATGTGTATTGTATGAGCAAGGCTACTACTGAGCACCGATCCCGGGTAGAAGAAGAATCTTGTTTCAATTGTACAATTTGATCTCTTTTTCATATTATGGTAATAGCTTCTTATTTTTCTTTTCTTTTATTTTTTCCTTTTTATTTTGGATATTAGTCTGACATTTAAAATTATAAATAAAAAAAATGAATTTCTTGATGCTGAGGTACTGATTTTTCTTATATATATATATATATATATATATATATATAGATATATTAGCATGGTTTCAAAAGAAATGATCAGCTATACAATCTTTCTATGTTTCTCTTTTTTTTTTTCTATGTAATCTTGAACTTTAAAAAATTGAATGTAAAATTCATTACCATTTAGTGTTTAGTTCAATTTTATTTTGTTATAATCAATTATTTCAAGAATGTGTTTTGATGGTCTTGACTGTGTGTGTTGCTGCTTGGCCTTGAAAATAAAGTTTCTGCTATATTTATGGCTCTATAAAATGTGACCAAGCTCATAAGTTATATATAGAGCACCAATACTCTGATTATTCACCAATAGGTTTTACATAACTTGTTTGCGCTAGCATTCAAGATTAAAATGTTGTGCTAGAATGGTAATTAACTTTGTTGTCCTATGAAATTCTGATCTTCCACTTATCTGAACTCTCTTAACGAATAGTCAAGATTTTTATTTTTATTTTTTTGTTATTAATTACCAATCACGATAATAAATCATCAGAGATTTGGATCTATATCTTAAGTGAAATTTTTCACCCCTAACAATATCATTGAATTTTCTAGGAAAACATTATTTTCCAAATTTTCCCTATGAAAATGACCTAGCTCAAAAGACTATGCAGACCAAAACTCGACAAAGAGACAAGACAATGCTATCTAGTATGTTGACTTAGCTACAGCAATTTATGCCAACCCTCCCTATGCCCTCAAAATTTGAAAACCAATAACTATTTTTTCAATTAAAGCACTTTCCTTATCCTAGTCTCCATGTTCAACAATTTGGGCTATCTATCTATGTTGAACATTTTAGATGTCTAACAACAATTGGTAGAGTTGGTAAGAAACTTAGAACCATGAAGATAAATAAAAAGGGGGAAAAAATTGGTCCATCTCAATATGTTTTTTTCTCATTGAAAGAGAAGTCACTGTCCCATGTCATGTAATGTTGTTTTTGTTTAGCTATCCAATTTTTTGCTATCTTTTTAATTTTCTTTGACTTGAAGGAGATGATCATCACAGTTTATAAAAAGTTAAAACAAAAGTGGGAAAATTGTTATGATGATGATTGAAAAAGAGAGACTGTGATCTAAGTATTTAATTAGAAAAGCAAAGAAAATGTGAGAGAACTTTTTACTGAGAACTTTTTAATTCTTCCTTTGCTTCGCTTTGGAGTTCTGCTTTTGTGCCAGTGTGATTGATGACTGCCTGTGAGAGTATCTTTGGACTGGACCCAAACATTGGACAAAAACTGCCAAAGTCTCTTTATATCACTTTAGATGCGATTGGATACCCTTTGCAACTCATTTTGTCACTTGCCTCCTCACCGTATATGCTGGTTTCTATCTATAATATCTTATATAGATACTCAAAATAATTTTCCTGGAAAATGTGAACCCAAGAAAGTTTTGGATACCAATTCTGAGCTCAACCAATGTGAGATAAAGAAAAATTATTGTTAATAGAAGAAAATAAAAGTTTTGGATCAATTATCAAGGACTTGGTCAGTTCTTGCCTTACCAATCAACTGTGACTGCTCTTCCTAATTTGAAATTAAAATATATTAAAAACCTTTGAAGTTTGAATGGGCAAGTTTTATAGACTAGTCCACTTAGAGAAGATATATTTTTCAATGTTACCAAAAAATATGTTCAGTTACCAATCTTCTGTCATTTGAAACATTAAATTCATATATCAGACTATGAGATAAATATTAAAAGGATAGCATAATGATCATGTCTTAGCTAATAAATTTAAATTTTCGCTATGCAAAAAAATTTCATGGATGACCTTTTTTTTGAATCTATGCCCCTTTAGCGGGGGTGGGGTGGAGGCGGCGTTGTGTTGTGGTTGGGACGGGAAATTATGTTTATACTGAATCTGAGATTATAGTTCTCTAACATGTCGACTTGCCACATTCCCTGTTACATGTTGTACATTTAAGAATTCAGATTCTTTACTCATCTTGCCTTCGGCCTGTCTTTTTTAAATCTACCAATTGGTGATTTATAAGAACAAAACTCATCTTGCACATAAAATAGGGATCGATATTTCCTCATAGCCCCAAATTTTACCTGAGTATGAAAATGAAGCACACTTTTTAGAACAAGCAAATGCTTGCTTCAAATCCAAGAACACAAGCATTAGCTGCTGCATCACACTAACAGAGAAGACTCATTACACTAACAGAGTGATCACATTATTTCTGTTTATAGTTCAACTACAACTGCCACATTCTAAATGCTCATAGAATTATATTCGCTTTCAGATTTCTGCAAAAGAATTGATAGTCTTGAAGCCATGACTCTCTGGAAGAGGTCATTTCCTGCTGGACAGAAATTATCATATCCAAACCAAAACGATAAATCAAACCGAAAAAAACATCAATCTCGACATACAGTATGAACACAAAATCACCTTTTCTCTCTGGAATGCCATTAAAAGCACAAAGGGATTGTGCAAGGGCACATTATAAATTTGAAATTGTGTTGTTACTCATAATTCAGAAAGTTGATAAATTAAATGAGTGAATCTGGACATCTTAATTTCTTTAACTTGCTTATGGACATGTAAATTACAAATGAACCATTTCAATGACAGTCAAGCATCCAACCATTCAAAAATAAAAGATTACAAACAGCTCGTTACCTGCAGCTTCTGCGGCTGTAGGTTCTTGATAGACATCTGTAATGAATAAAATTTCAGATAGGTTATCAACTCCCACCGATGCTGTGATTTCAACATAACTGCATGTTTCTCTCTTGATCATACAAGTAAGAGAAAAAAAAAAGGATTTACCTCTTTGCTCAAGTTGTAGGAGGCAGCAAGAGAGATAAAAGTGGAAATTAAAGAACTTACCCTGCAGTGTTAAAATATCCAGATAAATATTTTCTTGAGTCCCCATAGTTTGAATTTCCAAAATAAGCCTTTGTGCCAACCTGCAGCCATTAGATTATATGTAAACCTGCACCGGATATAGACTTAGTAATTAACATTGGTGATGAATCTTCTATGCATACTCAAAATTGGCCAAAATCCTGCCAACAGAATGAAACTTCAAATAAATTCAGGGAGCCGGATAGTTGCATTGCAAGGAGAATGAAAATAACTGCTTTTTCAGCACCTAATGGCTTTAGCTTGACTGTATCAAGAAAAAATTTAATGATTGTGCATAGTCTAAATAGAAATTCAATTGCAATAGTTGTATTTTTTATATTGGTTTATCAATTATTTGTACCGCACATATTGATGTGGTCCAGTAACAGCATGATAGCACCCACAAAGATATAGATGGAAAAACCCAAAAGTTAGAGCCATATTGACAAGAAAATTCAAAAGAAAATGGGAAAGAAAAACTAAAAACCTTTGTTCCCAGAGAATGCACCTTTTTCAAGGGCTTCTGGAACATCATCAAAATCTTCCTTCCAATTCATTTCTCTAAAATCCAGCTCTCCAGTTATGACCCTGCACAAATAAGTATCAGATATAAAAGCCAAGCTCCAAAGCAAAAATATTTTGAATCAAATTTTTCTTACTTGCATTTGTTTTAGAGCGGTAATTTTTAGATCAGCCTTTATCATTGTATCCACATTAGCAACTAAAGCTGCTATCACCTCCTCTTTCCCAGAATCACTGGGAGGGATAGGTACAGCATCAATAATTCCTTGTTGCAGGTCATTTTCAAACCCAACAAGCATTTTGAAACGTTGAGGTAGAAAAGATGTGGAAATTCCATAAGCACCATTATCAACTCAAAACATAAAAAACTTACTTGAAAGCACAAAATCTTGATATCATCTTTAGTTCCGGAAGTTTCTTATGTCGCAGACAAATGCTTCACAACTTTATTCGAATCCTTTCATAAATAGAAGAAATCCGAGTTTTAGCGCTAATCCATGAATCCCCCCAAGCATATATCCCATCAAGAATCTCATAGAATGCGCAGAGGTCTTGCTAGAGCCTTGCCGCAGAAGCGGACACGAAGGCCATTAAGCCACCAGCTGATCTCCTCCCCAGCTCTCCAGACATGAATACACACAGGAACAGCTGTTGCTTTTGTTCTGAATAACCAAAAAGGAAAATCTAATCAGCCTATGCAAATTTTCTACATGGAAATGAAGAAATCTTGGGAAAAGAATTAACTACAAACAAGCTTATAGAGAAGGCAAGTATCCCTGTGATCAACCAAAGATACGGTAGAGAACATTTCATTGACCAGAATAGGACATGCTGATGGTGACTACTAATAAGCGTCCATATATTAAGGTAAGTACTGTGAGAAAGGAAATGTCAAAACTTTTACCTGGGGTAACCATTTATCTGGAAATCTAATGTCTAAGCCAGCATATAGTAATGTTGTTAGGTTCCAATCTATTGGAAAACTTATCATATCTTCCTTTGCAGTATCACACAAGTGCAATATGTAACACAAAAGTTAACATTATAATCACTATACGGAACTAAACTTAAGATAATCATACGCTTTAGCAAGAGAATCAATGAGTCATAAAACAGATTCATGTGCAATCATAATATTCAAACAGCAATAAAACAGATCCATGTGCTAGTATTCACTGGCAGCAATAGACAACCTGATTCAGATTCAAATGTCCCATACAGATACTTCATATTCATACTGACTTATTGACATCAAAATGATGATGAATAGAAACTGATACCTTCAAGAAAAGAGGCGTACAATCTGAACACTTGGGAGGCTTACATGGGTATGGCTTCCGAGACGGCAAAGACAAAATAGTCCCATCTTCAGATAACAGACCGATGTTCTCTGGTTCCATTCTCTCCTTCTGCATACCTACACACATACTAACACAAACACAGAGTTAATGGAGCCAGTAAATTTGACATAAAGAAATTACCCAGATACTGAATCGAATCATACAGCTTATATGGATACAGGACATGGCATATAGTTAAGTGGATGGACCATGGACCGTGTGCATGAAACAGAGAATTTTGTAAGCCAAATTTTATGGTTTGATTGTGTTTTACTTGACATTGTAAGCAAAAAAACAATAAAATAGAAATTTTTGACTATTTATTTATTTATAATTTTAAACTTTTTTATGTTAAAATTCAAGAAAATGAAACTCACCATTAAGCACTAATGATGTACTTTAATTTATTAAAATTATAAAAACTTTCTAAAAAAATTAAAGATTCATCATTTACACTCTTTTTCTTCTTATATTTGTCTTGGATTTTTAATTTTTTGTAAATTAGTATCAGAGCTAAGTGATTGGTTCAAAAATTAAAAATAGAATCTATTATCTATGTAATAGGTAATTTTAAAAATTATTTAATAATTAATAATCATACAATAATGAATAATATTACTACATATATGCGCTATTATTCTTCTGAAAAAAGAAATTTAGATATTAAATAATTAAAACAACTGTATTTATTAAAAGTTCATGAGTTCAGAATTGCAGAGATCATAGTAATAAAAATTCAAAACTAAACATAGATCCACTTTTACTAAATAAAACAAGTATATAAGTTTTTAGGAATAATTTTTCTTTAAAAAATGAAATATTAATTCTGTTGAAGATTATTATGATGATCTTATGATAGATCATAATAGACTTTTATATATTAAATAGAGAAAATAATATAATAAGATTAATAAAAGAATCAGAAGTAAAATCATCTTCCTAATAATATGCTATTAGGATATAAAGATTTATTTATGTATAAAATCTACTTAATAAATAAAAGCTTAGAAAAAAATCATATTCCCAAAGAAATAAGAAATATTATATGTCATTAATATTTATGTAATAGAATGTAATGAAATACTATGCAGATGGTATTATGAACAAATTACCTGAGCCACTAGTCACAAAACATATAAACTAGTATATTTCTACCTTCTAGTTACAAACAGTAAGGATTTACTTATAGAATCTTTCAATTCTTTAATTTAATTAATGATTCAGATATGTGGGAAAATAATTTGTTAAACATAATTTCTTTATATTTATTAAACAAATTAGGTAATTACAATATAACTATAAATTATATAGAAATTGTTAATGAAATACTTAAGATCAAGGGTTTTAATAATAAAAATATAAATCAAATCCAAAGATTAAGAGATCAAATAAGTCAATAATTTGATCAAGTTAAACAAAATAATATAAAATTTCAAAATTGAAGATCAAGATATATTAAAACGGAAAATCATAAATATTATAAATAAAAATTTATTAGACATAAGATTGAATAAGATTGAAATTCAATTAAATAAGATTGAAAAAATTATTGAGCAACTAGGTAATAAATTTGCCATAAATATTCATGGGAAACTTCAAGAAAATTGAAGTCCAAAAATTAATAATAACATTAAATAATTACTCATGATAATCTAAGAACATAATAAAATCCTACAGGATACAATAATATACTAAAATGAAAATAAAAATATTGAAATTCAACTGATGATAAGGCCAATATTTAATAAAATAAAGGGAAATAAAAACTGATAAATTTAAGAATATTGAGTGAAAGTACTAATTATTGATTAAAATAACTATCAGATAGAGATGAAGAATCTTCTGAACAAATAAAGTTGATGATGTATTTATTAATTTACAAGATATAGAAATAAGAATTGAATATATAAAGATGAATGAAACAAAGCCAAAAGTCTTTGAACAAGGTGAATATAATGACAGACTTCTTATGCTAAAAAAGATATATCAATATATGAAAGATGACAAAGTCAATATTTTAAGGCTGGCAAACTTAAAAGAGAATATAAAACTCCAAAAGAGTATAAAGAAATGTCAATAAACCATGATGAGATATGGTTGGAAATAAATTGTTCTAAAGATATAGATAAAATTATAACAGATTAAGTAAATCTATGAAAATTGCATTTACATTTAATGGATTTTATAGAAATAGAGCTATAAAATCCCTTAAAACTTCATTTATAGGAATAACAATACAATGTTTTATGGGATTAAATAACAGTAATAAAATTAAGATATTATATGGAAATAATTCTAATGAAAATGAAACCTTAGATCAAGTCTTGAATATGTTTGAATGTTAGATAAGAAAAGAATTTTTAGGAGAAGATTGGAAATTTGATTTTCAACAAGACTTAGAAAGAAAAATACTGGAAAATATGATGAAACTAGCTAGGCTTAAGATATGTGATATATGTTACTTAGAAGCTTACACTTGTAGCTTTGAATAATTAAATTATAAATGTCAATTTTGTGAAGAAGATATTGCAAGGATGTATTTTAACAATTTATATTTTGTAAAGATCTCAGACCCATGGGTAAAATGATTATGCAATAATTATAAAAGAATATGAAGATAGTACAAGTACTGATACTTTAGGTAATAAAATCAGGTTTGCAGGAAACAAGATAAATCAATGGTACTATGAAATAAGGGATAGAAGATTGATAAAAAAAACAAAATTGAGGATTATGTTGTTCAAGTTAAAAGAACCACTAAGACTTGGTTGTTCAAATAAAACCTATAAACATAGGAAAAAAATCAAAAAGAAAAAATTCTTTAAAACAAATAAAAATTATTATAAGAAAAATAAATACGAGAAAACATTCTTTAAGAAAAATAAATATAAGGAAAAATCTTAAGCAAAAATATTTAAAAAATGTAAATGTTAGCTATGTAATGAAGAAATTCATTGTGCAAATGAATGCCCTAAGAAAAATAAAGTAAATATTAAATATTTGAAGATTTCAATGAATTGGAGTTAATCACTGATGGAACAAAATAAATTTTATAGCTGAATAAAGGCAATTCTTTCCACCCTACACGGCCAAAAGTAGATAAACAAGAATTAATTCTAATTTCCACATGATGAAAAAAAGTAAAAGGTCCCGAGAAGAAAATGATCCTATTTAACCGTTGTACATCGCTAACATCAGGAAGTGGAAAATTCAGGAATTCTAAGTAACTGGCTGAGCCGCTAAAGTAGCTAAAGTGGTGATAAATCCCGTCAGTAAAATGGGTCCTATATAAAGTTCATTTATTTCCAATCGCCAGTCAAACTAAAAAAAAAATGATCTATTTATAATTCTCTGCCAGTTAGATTAACAGATCGTCCAATTGGAAATTATAATAAAATGCATAGGTCGTTAGAAGAAGTTCTAAGACACATATATATATTGTATATCCTTTAACCACCTTATTTCCTCTATAAGGGAGAAAAAAAATTAAAGAACCCGCGGTTATCAGAAAAACTACAATTAGTATTAACCAAGGAAAATAATTCATGATAAAGACAAGATATATTTGGCCTAGAAAAGCTTGAAAATAAAATATATTCGTATTTTTTTTTGTCTTTTTGGATTACAAATTTTTGTTGGTAATTGATTAAAAAAAGAAAAGAAAAGAAATTGTATTCAAAACGGATTCAAGTGGGTTTTCGGGAATGTATCAATATTAATAAGTTAGACTCGTGCTTTATGTTATTTCATACCATAAATAAACTCGAACACTCAAGAAATTCGTTGGACAGGCGGATTCACATCGCTTACAACCAACATAGTCCTTTGTTCTTGGAGCAGAAGTAATTTACTTTGATTTACATCTGTCCCAATGTATCATTTCTAATACATCCGTGGGCCAAGCTCTTACACATTAAGTACACCTTATACATATATAATAAATCTTTACTGACTGTGACATTGGATCTATTTATTTTTGTTTTGAACTTTTTAATTTTCGATCTAGTAAATTTTGAAATGTCATATTTAAACACCAGATGAATCAATGATTTACCAAAATTTTGCTAATTAATCCACTTCTGGCTCAAGGGAACAAAGATTCTTTGCTTTCTTCTAGTTTAACAAAAAGTATTGAGATTAAGACATATTATATATCCTAAATTGAATTTATGAATATTATGATTTAAAGATACTACTTATTCAACAAAGTCAATTGATTGAGAAAAAAATTGATTAAACAATAGCTGGTTTGATAGCTGCTTTAGCGACTACAATAGTTATAACAAAAATTTAAAAAATATCTCCTTTCAATTGTCGACTATAAAAAAAATTATAGAATGTTACGAAATTGATATTAACTGAGTTTAGTATAAGTTCAAGAACATCAGGGCCCGAACTATATTTCGGCTCGTAATCAAGCCATAGATACCAATCGAAAATAAATAGGCATTCAAAATAAGTACATGCTTGAGCATCATTAACCAACTCTATACAAATTTTGATTTATTTCAATCTGAACAATAATGCAAGTGATTTGGTTGATTAGAATATACTAGGTACAAAATAAAAGAATCTATTTGGTAATCGATTAAATAAAAAAAAATTGATTTTTATTTTATATTGATCCATGAATAGTATTCAACCAGACTTTACAAGAATTAAAGGGACAAGAATTTAAAGGAAATGAATGTGAAAACATATAAAAAAGTAGAATTGGGATTACTGTTCTCAATTGTAAAGATTTGTTATTAATGCGCCACGGCAATTGCATCTATCAAAACAACTAAAAGAATTATTGAAACGAGTTCAAATGGAAGAAAAAAGTATGTTGATAAATAAATTCCAATTTGTTGACCGTTACTTATCAAATCTTGTTTAATAACCTGGTTAGCTCGTGTAGTCCAAATAATCCCATACCAAGACATATCTAAAATAGTAGTGATTAGCAAAAAAAAAAAAAAATACTTGTACAAACTAGGAAAGTAAGACCATCGCCAATAGTCTAAAGATTCAACTGAAAATCTTTAAAATAGTTTGAGCAATTCATTAACATTACAGTAAATATAATTAAAATATTTACAGCTCCCACATAAATAAGGAGTTGCGCAATAGCTACAAAATGGGAATTTGATAGAATATAGAATAATGATATATAAACAAGAACCAATCTCAAGGAAAAGGCAGAATAATTTGGGTTGGTAAATAATACCACTCCCAGACCTTCTAATACAAGACCTGATCCTAGAAAAACTAAAAGAAATTGTGTATTTGTCTAGGCAAATCCAGTATATTAAAATATGAGATAAATAAAGGGAAATCTTTTTCATGACCTTATTGAGCCGACCAGGAAAAATTATTTATGAGACATTCTCAATTCTAATTCAATGAAATTCGAATATACTAAGTGGGAATTTGTATTGATGTGGATACAGTTCTGGAATCAATTTCATTCCTTTCGTCATTCTAAATGGCAATTTGAAATAGAAGCTATATAGTTCAAAAAGGCTTCTATCTATATATTATTTCATTTTAATACAAATTTAGTTGTACTTCCCATCAATCAATCAAAAGTTAGGATTTAGAGTTATTGACTAAGAAAAAAAAACAACATTTTCCTTTTATAATAACTATACCAAAATCGAACCTTAGTAATTTGAAATTAAAAAGGTAAAGATGTTTCTTTAGTTGAGGAGAATTCAAGACTGTTCGAATTATAAAATCATTAATTGTTAACATTAGTAAACGATCTAAAACAATTTGATTATAATTCAATTCGTGATGGTCGTAAGTAGCAAGTTCATATTCTTCAGCCATTGATAAACAATTTGTTGGACAATACTCAATGCAGTTACCACAAAAAATACAAATTCCAAAATCAATATTGTAATTAAGTAATCATTTCTTTCTAATATCCGTTTCAAATTTCCCATCACCTACCCTTGCGGTCAACGTAATTTCCCATCACCTACCCTTGCGGTCAACGTAATGACTTTGGGCATGGCTACCTCCTATAATGTGATGGGTGTTACGTATAAGGCCCGGAAACGAATTCACTACCGTATAGATAACCAGTGATTACTAGCAATTTCATCTTCATGCAGGCGAGTTGTAGCCTGCAATCCGGATTGAGGACGGGTTTTTTGAGTAAGCTCACCCTCGCGAGATTGTGACCCTTTGTCCCGTCCATTGTAGCACGTGCGCCACCTAAGGCATAAGAGGCATGATGACGACGTCATCCTCATCTTCCTCCAGCTTATTACTACTAGTCTGCTCAAGGTTCCAAACTCGACGGTGGTAACTAAGCACGAGGGTTGCGCTTATTGTGAGACTTAACCCAACACCTTATGACACGATCTGACAACAGCCATGCATCACCTGTATCCGTGTTCCCAAAGGCAACCCTATTTTTTAAAAGGATTCGCGGCATGTCAAGCCTTGGTAAGGTTCTTCACTTTGCATCAAATTAAACCACATGCTCTACCGCTTATGCGAGCTGCCATCAATTCCTTTGAGTTTTATTCTTGTGAATGTACTTCCTAAGTGGGATATTTAACGCGTGAGCTACAACACTACATAGGTCAATATGCACAACGCCTAATATCCATCATTTACAGCTAAGACTACTAGGGTATCTAATCTCATTCGCTCCTCTAACTTTTATCTCTCAGTGTCAGTGTTGGTTCAGCAGAGTGCTTTCGCAGTCTGTTTTTTCCAATCTTTACACATTTCATCGCTCTACCGAAAATCTCATCTGCCCCTACCGTACTCCAGCTTGGTAGTTTCCACTACCTATCTAGGGTTGAGCCCTGAGATTTGACGGCGGACTTAAAAATCTACCTACAGTCTTTTTACACCCAATCATTTCAAATAATGCTTGTATCCTCTATATTACCGCAGCTACTAGCACAAAATTAGTCGATGTTTATCCTCTAGATACCATCATTGCTTCTTCTCTGATAAAATAAGTTCATGACCCGTAGGCATTTTACCTCCACACGGCATTGCTCTGTCCGGCTTTCGCCCATTGTAAAAACTTCCTCACTGCTACCTCCCGTAGAAGTCTGGGCTGTATTTCAGTCCCAGTGTGGTTGATCATTATCTTAGACCAACTACTGATCATCGCCTTAGTAAGTTATTGCTTTACCAACTAGCTAATCAGATGCAAGCCCCTATTCGGGCGAATTCCTCCATTCACTCCTTAGTCTACAGGGTATTATAGCTATTTTTAGCTGTTGTTCTCCTCCCAAGTACATTTTCATATGCGTTACTCATCCGTTCGCTACTTAGAGCACCACTTCCTGTCTAACTTACATGTGTTAAGCATGCCGCTAGTGTTTATCCTAAGACAGAATCGAACTCTCCATAAGATTCATAATTCCTTTCATACTATTACGGACACAAAGTTAATGAAAAATTGGATTCAATTGTCAACTGCTCCTAGAAATAATATTGATTACAGATTTGAACTATAGCATATGCTTTCATAAAAGTGTATAATTCTCCTGATCTAAATCAAGCAGGTTTTCCATGAACAAGTTCTATTTGATATGGGTAGGAGAAGCGGTATTCTTAAAAAAATAGAGAAATCAAAACTAAGTCACGTTGATACGGATCAACATCTCTTTCTTGCGCAAAAGATCTTACTATTTCTGAAGGAACTGGAGTTACATCTCTTTTCCATTTTCATTCAAGAGTTTTTATGTCTTTCTGTGCCCCTTTAAGCCCTCTAAAAATTAACAAAATGATTAACTACTTCATTTATGAATTTATAGTGATAGAAATACATGTTCCATCGAGACATAATTTTGAACTTGTTATCCTCTTGCCTAGCAAGCAAAGTTTTGCCTCCACAGAAAAGATGATTCATTCGAATCAAGATGAAAGTCATACTGCATTGTATTGCCATAATATATGATGTATATTTGAAAGAGGTTGACCTCCTTGCTTCTCTCATGGTACAATCCTCTTTCGGCCGAGCCCCTTTTCTCCTTGGTCCACAGAAACAAAATGTAAGACTAGTGCTAATAAGAAGAAAGGACTCACTGAGTCAGGATCGCTAACTAATACTAATATAATAAAAAAAATTGTTTTTTATGTATACTTATGTATATTTTCCTTAGTTTTGTTGCTGCCGCGGGCTTGACATAATCGATCGGATCATATAGATATCCCTTCACATAATATAGGTCGTCGAATGGATCTACGAGGCCCACCAAAGCACAAAAGATAGGATCTTTTAAAAAAAAAGATTCTCATTCGAAAAGTGCATAACCGCATGGATAAACTCGCATTAACCTGTCAATTTAGGATTCAATTCGGGATTTTCCTTGGGAGGTATCGGGAAGGAATTGGAATGGAATAATATTGATTCATATAGATACAGAAGAAAAAGTTCTATATTGATTCAAATGTTGTGCTTATGGGATAGGGATAGAGAAAGAGGAAAAAAACCGAAGATTTTACATAGTACTTTTGATAAAATAATCAATCTGATCTATAGAATCAAACATATGGGACTTAAGGAATGTAAAAGGAAATAAAATAAAAATAAAAGAGAGGGAAAAATAATAAATTAATTAATTAATTAAGTAGACGAACCCAGATTTTGAATAACCAATTTGAAACTTGACAAGGATCTTTCTGATTCACGAAGAATGAGGGGCAAGGGGATTGATTAAGAAAGATCTCTTGTTCTTATTATAAGATCGTGTGATTGGATCTACAGATGTTGAGTAAAAAGAATAATCTTCCCTTTTGAGAATAATAAAAAAATGAAAAATTTTCAATTGCAACATGAAAATGTAACTGAATTGGTCCTAGTTACCCTTGGCTACGGAGTAGAAGAAGGGAGAAGATTATCAAAGGAGGAAAAGGACCCAATTCTTTCAAAAGAATTCAACGATGAGTCATATAAGGTAAAAATCTCATGTACAGTTTTGTAGAGTGGCAATAAGGGTGATTATTCTATAAATTTTTCCACTATCAACCTTAAAAAACCAAACTCTGCCTTATGTATTGCCCATAATTCGCAACAATATTATGTAGTCTTAGTAAGAGGGGGGGAGGGTTAAGAATTTACTCGGTGAGAAATATCATATTGTTCAAGGAACCCTAGATGCTGTTAGATTAAAGGATCATCAAATACGGTATTCTAGTGTATTGTAGATTCTTATCCAAGACTTGTATTATTTAATGATGCCATGTGAATCGCTAGAAACATGTAAAGTATATGGCTAACCCAATAACGAAAGTTTTGTAAGGAGACTGGAGCAGGCTACCATGAGACAAAAGATCTTTCTAAAAGGTTTTCCCTGACTTTTTTCGTGTCAAAAAACAATTTGAAATGCCTCGATTTTTTTAGAATAGGTCTGAGTCAAATAGCAATGAATCGAAGCAGTTCTTTTTACACTATTTTGGAAACCCAAGGACTCAATCGTATGGATATGAAAAATACAGGATTTTCAATCCTAGTAGAAAAAAAGGGGGGAGAAACAGATACTCAATTTATAGTGAGTAAACAAAATTCCATACTCGATCACATAGATACATATAAAATTGTATGGAAAATCATATTTGATGAAAGTCGTATGTATGACTTAGAGGGAAATCTTTCATATCTTTCGAGATTCACCCTACAATATGGGGTCAAAAAGCCAAAATAAATGATTTTAACCCTTATAAAAGTAAAACAGATTCTCACGCTCATGTCAAGTCGAGGTACTACAAAAGAAAAAACTGCAAAATCTGATCCAATTTATTGTAATTGATTGGTTAACATAAGTTAACCGTATTCTGAAACATGAAAAAAATCATTAACTTATCAAATTATCTATGAAGCCTTGAAAAATATTCAACAAAAGACAGGAAAAAATCCACTATCTGTTTTACATTAAGCAATACGTAGAATAAGTCCCAATATAGCAGTAAAAATCCAAATTATCTATAAAACTAAGACATGTAGGCGGATCGACTCATCAAGTTCCCATTGAAATATGATTTGCACAAGGAAAAGCATTTGCCATTCGTTGGTTATTAAGAGCATCCCGAAAACGTCCGAGTCGAAATATGGCTTTCAAATTAAGTTTCGAATTAGTGGATGCTGTCAAAGGAAGTGGCGATGCCATAAACAAAAAGGAAGAGACTTGTAGAATGGCAAAGGCAAATAGAACTTTTGCACATTTCTGTTAATCCATAAGAAGGTCTATATAGACACATAGATCCATGGATCCATACATCTCGATCGGAAAAGAATTTCCTTTTCGTTTGTTTCGAAAAATATATCGATCAATTATGAATCTTTCGTTTGTTTTGGGCAATCAACCTACCCTAATTAGAAAAAATACCTTAAAATATATAGAATATACACTAAAAGGTAGAATAATTATAGAAGTAAAGAGATCATCCTCTATAACTAAAACGGATTCAGAGTTGAGTAGAACTCAAATTTTTACTAGATGCAACCATCTTATGATATCTCCATTACATGAAGTTCCGGCAACAATCGAAAAAAATAATCAAAATTTAAAAATAAATATTGACTACAACAATGGGAAATCCTGGTATGAAACTTTTGCCATCTTAGATACAAGAGCTACAAAATCTTATATAGACTTCAAAATGATTAAATATTTAAAAAGAAAAATTTTAATTGAACTACATACATATGTATGATTTAATGGAGAAAGTAAGACACTAAGCCAATATCGTAAGATACCACTAAGGATTAAAAAAATATAATTTATTTTTTCTTTCTTTGTAGAACCAGAATATAAAACAGAAATAAGTCATTTGTTATTATATATGAACTTTCTTGAGAATTAAAACAATCTGTAGGATTCGCATTTTACTTGATTTTAAATTTCGAGTCCGAAGACAAGTATGGAAATTGAGACAAAAGAACCTACATACTACAAAAAATTTAGGAACTTTTCTCATTACTGCATAGGAGATAGAGAGATATCCATAACAATTAAAGGAATAAAATAAACACTATCAAGATATGTCTAATATTTTTGTAGTCTATATAATAGTAATTATACTATATTATGAGCATAAGCCTGAATGTTTTCATGCTTTAATTAATACTGGTTCAGGAGCTAGTCTAGCTAATTCAAGAATTTATCCAAAATCTTATTGGAAAGATTATAAATTTTTTAAAAGACAATGAATAAATGGAGGACAAATTTCTCTTAGAATATGTAGTATCAAAATCTTGATTCAAATTAACGATTATATATTAATCATACCAATATTATGGTCTTACGACCATATAGGAGCAAATATTCTTTTAGGAGTTAATTTTCTTCGTCAGCTCTTTTATATAATGACCAATGAATCAATTACTCTTAAAATACCATATAATCATTCAATTACAACACCTAGGATTTATAATTCTCTTAAGTAAACAACCTGAAAATTTCATTTTCAAAGTATCCAGTGTGGTGATTTTAATATAAAAACCAATCAAATTTTGTAAAAATATCAAAAAAATTTTAGAAAAACTTGACAAAAACTTTGGTGAAAATTCATTTAATTATGAGAAGTTAATAAAACATATGCCAGGATTAAATTAAAATATTCAAATGTAATCATAAGAGTTAAGCCTATAAGATATGGATAAGAGAATAGATTAGAATTCGATAAATAGATTAAAGAACTATTAGATTTTAAAATATTAGAGAATCTAAAAGTCCATATAGCAGATCAGCTTTAAGTGAGAAAAAGCTCGTATGGTCATTAACTATAAAGAGTTAAATAAATATACTAAGTTTGATAGATATCTTTTACCTCATAAAGGTACATTAATTACTTTTGTAATTAACAAAAAGATATTTAGCAAATTTGGATTTTGGCAAATTAAGCTTAAAGAAGATAGCATACCACTTATTGCCTTTAGTACACCTCAAGAACAGTATAAATGGATTGTTATGCCTTTTGAATTAAAATATGCACCATAAATATTTTAAAGAATGATGGATCAAATTTTTAATGAATTTCATAAATTTCGCAATTATTTATGTAGATGATATATTGATATTTTCAAATAATAAAGTGGATCATATTAATCATTTAGTTTCTTTTGCAGAAAAATACAAGAAACATGGAATACTACTTTCTAAAAAGAAAACTGAGATAATGAAACCTAGAATAGAGTTTCTATGGTTAATTATTAATGAAGTATGAATAGAGATGTCATCTCATATTTCTGAAAAAATATACTTATTTTCAAATAAATTAGAATTTAAGGAACAAATTCAAAGATTTCTAGGATGTCATAATTATGTTGAAAGTTTCACAAAAAAATTTAGTAAAAGAAAGACAACATTTACAAGGATTATTAAAAAAGAATAATACTAAATATTGAGAAAATTTTCATACTAAGGTTGTTAAAAGATTAAAAGAAAAATGTAAAAATCTATCAAAGTTATGATTTCCAACATCCAGTGATAATTTAATTATTGAATTAATACATCTGACAATCACCGGGATGCAGTATTAAAAATGGATCAAGAAAAAATCTGTAGATATATTAGTGAAACATTTAAACCTGTAGAAAAGAATTATCTTAGTAATAAAAATAGATTGTTAGCTAGTTAAATTTGCTTTCTTTTTGTTACTAAAAAAATTTAAAGTCAAATCTGATAACACTCAGTCAAAGGATTTATATTTAATAAATTACCTAATTTACCATAATATAAAAGATGGCAGCAATTCTTTGCTGAATACGATTTTGAAATTGAATATATTAAAGGATCTAACAATTGTATTGCAGATTTTCTTAGTAGAGAATTCAATGGATAAACATCTATCCCAAATAATCAAGGGCATAATGATGTGTTCAGAATGTCAAGAATTACTTCTCAAAGGCAATGGAATGATTTATGATGGGTTTGCCATGATTGATAAAGTCCATGAAGAATTGAGCAAATTTTATCTAAATAAAACTTTGCAAAAGATCACTCATCTAGAGAATTTGCTTATAGTTCACGGTCTTAAATACCAATATTTAAAGGACAAGGATTCACAAAGCTCTTCACTAAGTTTAAAGCCTTAATATAACAAAAGCGGACAGTCAATTTTGATGGATAAAATCCCACTATATTTATGAGCATAAAAGAGTTGGTAAATTAGCCTATAGGATCCATCCTAGTCAGGCTATAGTACCAGATCATTCAAGATTATACCCAATAATTAATTTCATTTTAGGAGGTGATCCTTAAGCGATAAAAGATATGTTTGAATATGGTTTTCTTAACCTTATCTACGGTGATGATGATTGCAGAGAATTAGATTTACTTACTAAAAAGATAAAAGAAATTGTGATTGACCTCAAAAGAATAAGTAAGACAAGAAATATTTTTTGTCAAATTTCTCATTGTTTGCGCTAATTATTATAATAACAAATGCTATCCAGTTCAGCACATGATTCAAATTGGAATTAGCAGTAAAAAAGTTAGTCCAACAATTAATTTAAATCAGGTTTATAATGATTATGATCCTGATTTGTTTGAGCCTAGAGCTCTTAATAGCAAAAGAGCAATTGAGATTAAAATCCTCTATGAACAGCTCGAGATGATTAGTAAAGAAAAGGCTCTAGGAAGCCACAGAAGAAGATAAAAAAAAATGATATATAAAAATCTTGTGGAGTCTAGTTAGCCAACACACCATAAGATATGTAATGTATTAAAACATCAATCATCAGGTGGCTTTTATTACAAAAAATCCAAAGAATGATTTAGTGAAGATATGTCAGTAAATTAAGAACTAATAATAAAAATGTGACAGGATATGAACCACTTCAAAAATAAAAGATGTTAAGATAAAGCATCAACAATTGAGAAAAGATCTAAGAGAAATGACAACTTATTGTTATCTCAAGAAAAAAACATGTCACCTTATCTTTAGAGAATCTATGATTCACCTCAAACATGTAATAAGCATCATGTAAAGAAGAGATAATCTTATCTCTTCAAGTGAATAAATAGAAAGATATTAGAGGGAAAGGGCACAAATTTCATCTCATCCCCGATCTCTCAAAACAACTCTCATCTATTTTCTCTTATAAAAATTTCAGTTATGAAATAAATAAAAACTCTTTGAGTGAAATTATCATTTGTCATATATCTTATACATTTTAAAATATATCAAGTAACTTATATGCCAATCCTTTTGTTAAATTAAGAAGATTTCATATTGCTAAGTATTCTTCCAAAAACACTTGCAAGGAAATCATTGAGGCAAATCCTTTTAGGCTATAGAGCAATGTGTTGCGTTGGGCCATATAGAATAGTCAATGAGGTGATTTTGCAAGATGTGTGGAGTTATAGCAGTGCTAATCGTGGACTTCTCTATAGTTGGAGGCAATTAGCACATTTATCTTAGAATTCCGAGAGATAATACACTGGTTAATAATCTTGAACCAACTTATAATTAGCAACAAACGAAAGCATATTAGGCCTTGATTGTTTTAAAAATTTTATGAGATATAAGATGATAAAAGTAGCCCAAAATTCATAAAATATAGAGAAATCAGTTATTAAGTTTATAAATGCTATTGATAATTAAGATTTTAGTCAAAAATATCAAATCAATCATGCAATTTCTATGATTAAAGGCCGTTTAAACCTAAACAAATTTAGTATAGAAATATAAAAATGATAAACATTGAAGATGATCATGAAATATTTAATGCTTTTGAAGAAGAAAATATGATAGTTTTAATAGAATCAATTATAATAAGTCTTGAAGTAATTTAAGATAGGTATAGAATTAATAACAAGAGCCAAAATCATCTATAATGAGTAATAATAACAATCATATGAACTTTTTGATTCAAAATGTTGAATTTATATTACAATATATTTGTAAAAGCTTAGATAAGATATACTTTAACTGAGAAGATAGTTTAAACATATATATATAAACATGTTAGAAAAAAAAAATTTGGTCAATGACTTAAGAAAGACTGATAATACTAAATGCATGATCTAATTTAAAATTTATAGATCTCTATAAATATGATAATTATTTGAACTTATATAAAATTATAATTAAGATTTTAAAAATATATGTAGAAGAGATGGAATGACAAATTATCCAGTTATTCAAAATTAACAAAAGTGCAAGAATTTTAATAAATGTTGTAAAATGGTCCTTGTTGTGCCAAATGTTTTAAGCATATCACTATTGTAAAATGAATAGTTTACTAAAAGTAAACAAAATCCATAATAAAATCACAAAAATGTAAAAGTCAGATTTGAGCTTCTGTTTATACATCTTAAATACTTGAACTATTATAATAGATAATAATAATAATAGTAAGGACAATAATTAATTAATGATTTGTTGATAATTTATAACTGCCATTCATTTTAGTTTCTAGACAAAATAAATACATAAATAATTTATTCTAATTTTATATACGACAAATATAAAAAAGAAAAAAAAATGAAGTTTGTAAATTTCAAGTCCACAATATCTTGCTATAATGGATTTAGGAGGAGATCAAATTATGAAAAAAATCATAATCTTGTTTCTTTTGACTAACCTTTATTAAAATGCAATTATAGCAAGAAAAGCTTTTGATAACACTTTATTGCATAAATTAAGTTTTAATAAAGAGTAACAATGTGTTTATAAAATTCATATTTTAAATGGTGTGTTACAAATCATGATTTCATATGATACAAATTTAGGATACAATTTTTTTTTCTAGAGGATAGTTCATCATTCATCAGAGAGATAGAGCGAACGAAATTCAGTTGCATTTCTTAAAATAACACGAATCGACCGATGTGACTAAAGAATGCCTTTCAGGGTTCAATATGGAATTTGTTCATTAAAGAGGAGAACTTAATAAGTTAACTAAACAAATTGGGGCAAAATTGCCTCACACTTAAATGCCGCCAGCTTTGACTTGAGCTATCACATTTGATGCAAGAGGTTAAAGATTCAACTACAAAGAGATAAATTTAATTTAAGGTGAAGTAAAATTCTCTCCTGATCTATTGTAAAACTCTCCCAAGCTCTTCTAAGAGTCTTTGTGCCATGGTAACTTAAAAAAACAATACAATTGAAGTTCGGGATATAATTAATAAAAGGGTAAAAAGCTCCGATGTATTTTAGTTAACATACTACATCTTATCAAAAATAATAATAATAATAAGACTATATCTTAGTTTTATATAATTGAACTTGAAAGAAAGAATATAATAGTGAAGGGCTCAGTTTGACAATTTTTTGATCAAGTACATGTGCATCCTTTTATTAATGACTAGCTTGTAGCTAACAAACGCAATATTTATTAATCGAATCAAAATCAAACAGTGGTGCACAGGAGAAGAAGCAAATGGCCATTGTTGGAGCCGGTATTAATGGGCTCCTTGCCTGTAAGAACTGCTTATCAAAAGGTTTCGATACTATATATGGTTTATGATGCTAGAAGTGGCGTTGGAGGAGTATGAATGAAGGCTATAACTACAAACTCCCAAAGAAATGTATCAGTTTTTAGATTATCCATGGCCATCTCCATTTACTTGAGACTTTCCAGAGCAACATCAAGTGATGGATTGCATTCATCAATCTTATATATGCAAGTCATTTTGAATTGATTAAGCACATCAAATTCAACACCAATTAGGCTGTCGGTATTGAATGTGATGGATTAATTTTTTATGGACACACCAAGTCATGGATTATTTTGGGAATGGTAATCAAAATGAAAGATCAAGTTTGACATGAAATGGGTATATCGATATATCTCTGAGTAACAAGAAAAATTCGTACACACTGAGATATCAACAAAAGATACTTCCACCCAAGGTGCACAAAACATATTCGAGGAATCCTTCACTCTTTTAAAATATCTTGGGAGACTAAAAGAGAGAGTTCACAACAGGAGTAATCACATTATTTCTTCTTATAGTTTAATCACAACAGGAGTAATGACATTATTTCTTCTTATAGTTTAACTACAACTATCATGTTCAATACGATTATGGAAGCGTTTCTGCTTTCATATTTCTGCAAAAGAATTGATTGTCTTGAAGCCATGATTCTCTGGAAGAGGTCCATTTCCTGGCCGGATAGAAATTACAACCTCCAAACCTAAATGATCAAAAACCGAAATAAACATGAACATGGAGTGATAAAATGAACTTGAAACTACCTTCTCTCTTAGGACTAAAGCTAGAAGTTCATAGGGATTGCACAAGTACCATAAAGTTGATAAGAAAGGCTGCTATCATGACAGCATTATGTAAGACTTTTTAAAATAGTTTCTTATATGATAAGAATGACGTTTGATAAAGTTGTATTATAACGTGACTCAAACTTCAGAAGGATGATAAATTAAAAACAGTGCATCTTGACTTCTTAATTATTTAAGTTGCTTATGTATGATATGACAATGCACCTGCATCCAACCATCTTAAAGAAAAAATAACAAATAACTCCTTACCCGCAGCTTTTGCAGCTGTAGCTTCTTGATATACATCTGTCACAAATAAAATCTCAGATGGCTTATCAACTCCCAACGAGTTTGTGATTTCAACATAACTGCGTGTTTCTCTTTTGTTCCTGCAACAAAGATTAGGGGGATTTAGTTTTGCTCAAAACTTCGGAGACAGTAAGAAAGTTAAGAGAAAGAAGTCCCAACCCCACTGCAGTGTCGAAAAAACCAGATAAATATTTTCTTAAATCCCCATAGTTTGAATTTCCAAAAATAAGCCTTTGTGCCAGCCTGCTACCACTAGAATATATGTACACCTGTCACCAAATAGAGAATAACATTGCTGGTGAAGCTTCTATGCATGCTCAATAACCAAGCACTATGCTGCCAATAGAACTTAAAATGTATTCAGGGAATCGTATAACTCTATGGCAAGAAGAATGACTACAGCTTAACCACATAAAAGATTTAGCTTTTAGCTTGACCATATCAAGAAAAATTTTATTGAAAGTGGTCCGAATAGTCTAGAACTGACAGTTAGCTGTATTTATGATATTGGTATATCATACTTGTAACACAAACATTGACATGGTTATTTTAGTAGAAAACTACCAGAAGCCTTCCAGTGCGTATATATCACACAACATTCAACAGAAATAACATGATAGCGCACACAAAGAGATGGGAAACACAAAATTTAGAGCCATATCTGCAAGAAAATGAGAAACAAAAACTAAAAACCTTTGTTCCCAAAGAGTGCCACTTTTCTAGGGCTTCTGGTACATCATCAAAAACTTCTCCTTCTAATTCATTACTTTCAAATCCAGTTCTCCATATATGACCCTGCATAAATAATTATCATATACGAAAGCCAAGCTCCATAGCAAAAATATTTTTTTTGTTTCTGAATCGTATTTTGCTTACTTGCAATTGTTTTAGAGCAGTGATTTTTCGATCTGCCTTTATCATTGCATCCACATTAGCAACTAAAGCTGCTATTACCTCCTCTTTCCCAGCATCACTGGGAGGGATGGGTACAGCACCAGCAACTCCTTGTTGCAGGTCATCTTCAACCTGCAACAAGCATTTTACCATAATCTACCGAAAATGTGAAGGGGTTGGGGTGGTTGGTGGAGGGATGGGGAAGCTTACTTGAAAGCGCAACAGCTTAATATCATCTTGAGTTTCTGCAGTATCATATGTCACAGACAAATACTTCCCAACATTGTCACGAGCATATGGAAAGAGAACCTCAGAAACAAATGATATTGGAGTAGTAGTTCCTTCAATATCAAGTACAATGCAACGCTGCAACCATATCAAGAATGAAAAAGTATTTCTGGCAATGGAAAGTATAATTCTAAATTTCTTGAATTGCCCAACCCCGAAGACACAGGCGGTCTTCAGAGCCAGACTGATTTTCACTTCTAGAAGAGAGAAGAGTTATTGATGAGTCCAAAACCTCGAACAGCCTCTTAAAAGTTAGAAAAGGTAAAATTCTTACTGGGAATAGACCAGAACCATAATCTGAGCCTTCAGTCACTGCCTTTGCAGACATATTTACATTGCCATTACTTCCTAAACCAAACTTGAAATTATGAGTTGGACCATGGCTTGGTGTAGACCAGTCCAGGCCCAGTTGATGAAGTTTGATAGCAGCATCAAAGAGATAGTGATAACATTCAGCCTGAAGAATATGCAACCAAGTAAGATAAAGAAAGAATACACGTGCTATATTTCTATAACTTATTATGGACATGGGAAGTCATGTTACTACTTTCACCATCAAGAATACATCAATAAATATGCTCAAGAAGATAACAGGGATGGACTGCTTACGAGGAGGTCAAGACACCTATCTTTAGCAATAAAGAAAGCCTTAAACATTTTGAACATCAAATGCCTACACTTTTTTAAAAAATTGATGTTTCATATGTGCAAACAAAGCTGTTACAGTCAATGTTCCTTCTAGAAGGGAAATATTAAAGTATAGAATTGAACAAGTTAAAATTACAGTGGCGAGAAGACATTAATTGTAATACTCAATGGGAATCTTCTCAGTTTTTCGACGCACTAAATGAAAAGTTTAATGTGATTATTAACGAGAGAAAAATTTGATGGTTTAACTTCGTCATCTATGGACAATAGTAAACTTCATAGAAAATTTGACAAAAGGGGAAAAGAAAGATGAACAAATAAAATCCGAGCAAAATTTAGCACAAAATATCAATTTGCTTCAAATCCATTCATAAATATCGGAAACCTGAGTTTTAGCATTGATCCAGGAGTCTCCCCAAACATATATGCCATGATTACGAACAAGCACAGCTGTTGCTTTTGGATAGGCTTCTATCTGGAAAACCAGAAAGGGAAATCCAATCAGCCTATTGCAAAAATAATTAAAAGCCAATAAACTCATAGAGAGGGCAGGTTTCTCTCCGATCATCTAAAGATATTCACACAGAAGAAACATATCTTATTGACCAGATTATATATACTGATATGTGTCCACACATATTAAGTACAATGAGAAAGAAAGGTCAGAAAGTTTACTTAAAAAACTGTTTATTGTAAAAAAAAAATCGCCTAAGAAGCCATCGTAGGATAGGACCATTGACAGGTTCCAATCCATAGGAAAACTAAACGTCTCTTTGCAGTGTCATGTAAACTCAATATATAAGATGAGAAATTATTGTTATAATCACAATGCAAAACTAAATATAACAAAGTAATCATACCGCTTTAGCAAGAGAATCAGTGAGCTCATTTTCATAAGCAGTGTTCTCTATAATTGGAACCACGAGTTCATCATAGTAACCATGCCCTTTGATTCCTTTTATCATCTCCATATGAGTTATCTGTAAGTTGCAAAAAAGCACAAGCAAATCAAAACATAAAAGAGGCGACATTATGACTTGATGAATGCATTTATGTATACTAAAGAGTGTAATCACTCATCAGTTTATGATCTGATCTCCCCCAGCACAGGAACAGCTCATTTGTAAGACGCTTAACATAACCATCTTTTTAAGCACTTTATCAGAGCAATTAGTTGATTCTTTGGAAATACAGTGATGGCATAAACCTGAGTTGATATCATCAAGAATAATCAGTGTACTACTAAGAAAGTAAAATATGTGTCAAACGGTACCGTATTCTAGACCCTGTCCTCACATATGTGGATAACTCATGCTTTCTAACCCTTTCCCAAAGGACTCCAAAAGTTTCTCGACAAGACAATTCACCAGCAAAACAGCCTCGCCAAACAACATCAAAAGGGAAGAGGTGGGGTCGGGGGCAAGTGCAGGTGTAGGAAAAGAGAACATAAAGATGCTATAATGAAGAAAGGAACATGAGGGGGGAAAAATGCAGAAAAACAAGATAGAAAATTGTACAGACTTACACGAAATTCTTTTGACATTGGATTGATCATTGTCACAAGGCAAGATTCTACCCCATGGCTGTGGATAACAGCCCCTGCATCACGCTTCTGATACGCCTGGATGACAAAGAAAACAAGTAGTACACTTTATAAGGAAATTAAAATAACCCAAAATATGAAGAAAGGTTATCCTAATGAAAATAAACCAACTATAATTGAAAAAAATACATGTTTACGAAGCATACTTGCCATAATTAAGGTATTTATAAAGAATGAGAGAAAGTCATATACAAACTGGGCACTAAATTACTTAGACGAAGACCTATGGTTTTAGTCCGAATCTTCTTTTTCTTCTTTTTCCTCACTGAATCATTAATACAAACACATGGAAGGTAAATGAGGATATTTCAAATGCCTCAAACAAGACAACAGCTTAAAGTTATTACTAAATTTCTTAACTAGTCAAGTAAGTCAAGTAATCATTCATTAATTGAAGCAAACACAAATTGCAGATTAGAGGATTGTCTAAGACCAGTTAGCACAAACCAATTTTAACTCTAGGATCATTATGATGCGTGTTCATCAAACATTAGATACCATCAATGCTCATTTACTGTACATTTTCACACTTCAAGCTAAGGCATAGCAAATGGTGAGATTAATGTGTGCACATCAAATTACACCAATAGAATGCCCCATTCAAGTTTAAATTGCTTTCACAGCAAATCAAACTCCGTACTGACCTATTAATATTCAAATCAAGATGAAGATTAACTAATACCTCCATGAAAAGAGGAGCACAATCTGAACACTTGGGAGGCTTATGTGGGTACGGTTTTGGAGATGGTGAAGACAAGATGGTCCCATTGCCAGATAACACATACATGTCCTCTGGTTCCATTCTCTCCTTCTGCACACCTATTCACATACCAATCCCAACACACAGTGGGATTAAATTGTGTAACAAAAGGTTGACAAAAAGAGGAAATATACGTAGACCGTAATAGACCAAATGGCAAAAGTTAGAATTGAGCTATAGGATATAACATACCCAGATATCAAAAACACACAAACAGAGCACAGAACGTCAGAATCACACAGCTGAGCTAAAAATAAAGCATACCGAGATATCAAAGACTTACCCAGGTGTTAAGTCAAGAAAAGGGAAAAAAATGAGATAATGAGAAATGAAGCATGCACAGACAAGTAAAATGGCTCAAAAGAAATACCCAAGAAACTAAACAAAGAGCTCAACTGAATACAAGAAATACACGGTAACGGACAGATAACCAAATGAACATCGGTAAGCAATACAAAGTAAATGAAAAATATAATCTTGACCAACCGAAGTTAATCAAAAAATAAACTTTGACTAGCGAAAGTAAATCAAAATACAGACTTTCACCAACCAAACTCAAAAAAATAAAAAATTGATGCATCCAATATTTAAAAAAAGAAAAAAAAAACAGAAAGCAATATAAGTAAATTGGGTACGAAGAGAGTGAGTAAAGGGTAGAGAGTAGAGACCAGAAGGTGACATGAGGATGAGCTGTTGAGGTTTAGGGATGGAGTCATCATGGACCTTGATGGTGATGCTGCCACCTGTCCCAGAAACCCATCCAAGGGTGTAGAATTGACGGCAGAGCTCTGATATCAACACCCTCGTCTCCTTCACTGCTTTGCCCTCCAAATAAGCCTGCGTATGCGGTGCTGCTGCTGCTCCTCCTCCTCCGTTCACTGCCAACGTTGCCATTTGCTTTGCTTTTGATGGGAAGCTGTTCTTTTTTCGAGCTTTTGAATTGTAACTAATGACCACTAATGGCAAGTGATTGCTGATGAATCCAGTTCTGTTTCTGTTCTATAAAGATAACTTTTTGTTAGAAAAAAGACACTGACGGCGTTCGTGTGTGACAGGAATTGTTTGTTTGATTCTGTTAAGGTTTAAAGAAAATAAAAATGCACATTTATTTTGATGAAAATATTTTGTGATTGTGGTAGTAACGTCCGATCCTTAATCTTTATGATTTATCAAGTTATGATAAATATTTTTCATATGCATCAAATAGGTCTTAACCATTAACCAAGCCCAGTCCAAAAATTTCAGATGAAATTTCTATCTAGATACTTAAAATTATAAATTTGCCCCGTTAAATTAATTAAATATATAAATTTAAGTTCAAAATTAATTTTAAAATCTCACACAAATCTCATTCATTTATAATTTATTAGTCCAATTGCTTTATTAGATACCCAAACCTAATGAAATCCATTAAACAAGGCCTAAGATCTAATTTAAAATTTAATCTGATTTAATTCAAATGTGTAACTTAACATTAAAAACCAATCAAAATTAAATCTATTATTAAAAAAACAAAAAATAACTAAAACCATATATATACTCTTCAATATTCATGATTTGACTATCTTTTTAAAACTTTGGTTTCTCAAGATTTTTAAAGAGAAATACTAATAAGATTATAAAAACAATAAAGTAAGATTATAAATTTTTTCTTTCTATCTACAGTAAATTTTGTCCCCAACTAATATAATATTTTGGGAAAAAACTCTTGTCATTCATAGGATTTAATGTAATAGCTTATTTCATTTATTTTATTTAAATAATAGTTCATTTAATTCATTTTTTTTTTAAATAATAACTCAAAACACCATTCTATAAATTTATCTTTAATTCATTGAATAGTTTTTTTAGGCTAAAATATGATTTTCAATTAAATAAAGAGAAACTATTTAAAAATATAAATCTCAAGAATAATAAAATAACATCTGACTATTTGAATAAATTTAAAATTTAAGAATAACTTAATAAAATAAAAATAACACTAAAGATTATGCAATATAGATATGTGTGTGTGTTAATTAAATTTTTTAATCAAATCAACTAAACTTTTTATATAATAAAAATAATTTCCCAATCAAAGATCAATATTTATATTAAAATAAGAAATAAGTTAAAAGATAAATAATCATACATTCTAACGCTATGTCTTTTATTCTGTAGTATTTTATATATGTATTTTTATGTCTTTAGTATGTGTTTTTTTGTAAGTATATGAAGAATTTTGTATTTACTTTTAGTAAAATAACAATATAAATTGACTATTTATTTGTTTATAATAACTATATGAATACATAAGACAAGTTAAAGGACAAAAAAGAAAAAAAAACTCATTCTATGTAAATATATATTTTTAATTTGTTATAAATATATATTTCAAATATTATTTAGTGTTATTATTGTTTATTCATTAAGTTATCTTTAAATTTTAAATTTATACAAAAAATTAAATTTAATTTAATTATGTTTGAGAGTTTTATTTTAAAATAATTTATATATTTTTAATTAAAAATTATATTTTACCCTCGATGAATAATTTAATAAATCAAAGGTAAATTTATATAAGAGTGTTTTGAGCTATTGTTTAAAAAATATTGATAAAATGTGTTATTATTTAAATATAAGAAAGACTATTTTCTTAATATTTTTAGCATAAAAAATAACCTCTAGATCCCATTTATCAGTTAATATTGTTAACCACTGATCACCAAAAGTCTGTTGGAGTCATTTTTTATACCTTCAAAACTTTCATTTCTAATTTATACATCTATATAAATTCCAACAAAAAATTTAAAATTTGATGGATTGGCTTTGAAGTCAATGATGATGACACTTGCCTTCATTTTAAACAGTGATATCAATTGAGGGCATTTTTCTATTTTTATTTTTTGCTATTTCTTAACGAATGAAATGAGTTGTAGAAATTAGGTGATGAGGATGTCAATATATTTTGACTATTATTGGTCGATGGTGGCTAACAATGGTCGACGATGAAATGGTGGCTAGCAAAATTAGAGATATATAATCAATAAATTGCCTAATTTAATCATTATTAATATTATTACAACGAGTACCTAAATGTTTTAAATCGAAATTTATACGTATATAGTTAAGTTTTACATGATGAAGTATTATATTAATTTATTCAATCCCTACAATTTTGTCTGGGGCAAACCCACCTGCCAATAAATTACATATAAGAAACTGTGCTAGAAAAATAATAATACTATATATAAGAAACACATATGGGCAAACTAAGTCCTTGAATATGAAAAATATAAAAATTCAGGGGGTCACATGTTATTTATCTGTTTATGATTTTGTCAAAAGTTGACCACCACGTCGGCATTACTCAATCGGATTTGTTGTTTTTGGGATTTCGTATTAAGAATTAAATTTGGGTAAATAGGTGATTAATGTCGTGGTTAGATTTGACATTCGTTAATTGTGGAGTCAGCGCCATCAAAGCCTTAAATAAATTCCATTTTTATTTGTCGGTATAATATATCATTTAAATTTATTGTCTATCATACATTTTTATAATAACAACTTCTGTTTTAAAATTAAATGATTAAAAAAGGAGGATTAACTACAAATTAATCATCATCTGTTATTTATAGTGTTTGGAATTTTATTTTTTTTAAAAAAAGCTCAGTGAATCTACTTTTTTTTTGGTGAAAGAAATATATTTCATTCAAAAATTAATAATAGTCAACTCTAGGCATAAAAATAAGACCACATCAGATGTATAAATTAGATTTATGATGCAAACCTAAAATAATGTGGTATTTACTATATATATATACTATAAATTTCTAATAATTGAAAGGGGAGAAAAAAATTCTCAATAAATCTACTTGAACAAAAGCTATGATGCTTTCTTAGAAATTGGAATAATTTATTTTAGCGGCATGGGAAATGCCAACACCAATAGTCCAATACATCATCAACAATTGATCGTTCAAGATTCCATTATTTATGTTGTTGAGGTGAGACTTGGGAAACAATTAAACATATCAACTTAATTTATACAATCTCATTTTTTTTGCCCTCTAAAATATTGTTTGAATGAAAATTAAACTCTAATTTTATTCATGGAAATGAGGAATCACAAAATTCTTGTATCACACTATCCTAGATTTAACAATTGAATCATAATTAGTCAATTTGATGGAATTTGTTGATTCAAGGTAAATCTCATATGAATTGCTAGAAATTAAAAAACCTTATTTAAATATAAAGTAACATTAATATTATCAAAATTTCACTTAATGTTGGGTATTTTTCATTATCCTCCCCTCGATTATATCCAATTTATACGTAAATGAATTTTAGGTCCACATTAACATTTGACTCTTTCGAATCAAGCACTTCTTTGGTATGATAATTACAGCCAAGGGAAATTTCGTAAGTTATGGGAATCCTACAATATAAAAAGATTGAATTAAGGGTTCAACCATGTTGAAGATTCATAATCACATGATTAAAATTATAACATATTTTTTTTTATTTATCATTTTGGTTGTATGGTTATAAAAAAGTGTTCTATGGTGGAGCATCTCTAACATAGTCATTACCTTGAATCAATTGTAATAATTGGTTGATTTTAGAAACTATAAGGGTGATAAGAATTTTATCTCGAAAATTTGATAGGTTATAAAAGGATCGAATCAATTGTAATAGTTGGGTTGGAGAGATTGTTTGACCTGTATGTGAGCATTTGTTTTCGCATAAAACCACTTCATTATTCTCATCAAACACCCACTTCCTTTTCAATTACATTTAAGAACAAGTAAATGTCATTTTATTCATTTCCAAATGAGATTATCAATTTGTCACCTAAGTTATTTTGATATATTATGTCAGTACCGTGATTTGAAGAAAAGTACTTGTTACAACCAAATGTTTATAATTTTATCAATTTACTACTATTCTGTTAGATTAGTTAAAGATTAGTTCAATCTGATTAAACACAAAAAGCATTCAACCATTTTCGCCGCAAGGTTTCCTTTCTTTAACATTTAGTTCAAAAAACAGAAAGCATCAATGAATCAAAAACATGACAACAAAATGAAAACAAGAGGCCACTTAGTAGAAAGCAGAGCGAGGAAGAGTAGAGGAGGGATGATCCTGAGGGTGAAAGCCTTTTCTATAGACTTCCAAACAATAGGCACATTGTTATCCCAACAAATGTATGAAACCAACACGTGGGCCAACGCAATTGAAGGCAACGAAACTTCGGCTAAGTTCAAACTCGAAGACAATTGTACGGCCCACAGCAAAGGGTCACCCTTTTTCTTTTGAGTCACCTTTATTACTTCTATTACGGTGTTCCACATAGCACTGCCGCTGTCGTGTTCAATTTTCGCCACCATTAGAGCGACCAGAGACAATATACGTGCGTACTGAGTTTCAGACGACAAAGAGAAGAGCATTGATATACGTTTCTTTAGTTTTTTTTTCCTCTGTCTTTTGGGGGAAAAAATCAATTTTCAACACATTTTCTATTAAATATTAATGATTTCTCTAATGGAATGGTGGTAAACTGATAAACTTATACACGTTTGGTAGTAAAAAAATCTTTTTTTCCAATCTATGGTACTGATATGATATATCAAAATAATTTAGATGATAAATTGATAATATCTCTTTCTTAAAAAATTTCATTCTATTAGCATTCCTTTATTATTCTCATAAATCCCACTTCTATTTCAATTACATTTAAGAACAAATAAAAATATAATTAATCTAACTTATATTTTCTCCCTCTTCAAATTATTTTATTGCATAAACATGCTTTTTATTTTCATTTTTTTCTACAAACTATTTATATCAATCATCAATCCAATTTCTTAACTTTTTAAATTTGTGGCTGTCATCCATTCAATCGATTTGCACAAATTGAGAATTGTTGGTGCAAATTTTATCCCAACTTGTAAAGGGGTAATTCTAACCAAGGATGACCCCTTTAGAACTGAACTTCTCCTTTTATTGGATCTAATAATAATGAATTTATCATTTGAACTTATTTTAATAAGTTTTTAAATTTGTTCCTAGAAGTCCACTTCCTTAAGGGATGAGGATGCTTTTGTTCAAAGATTTTATATAAACACAATAAATCAATTAGAGAGCCAACTTTGCTGGTGTAAACCCTCTAATAGTCAAGTCAATCGCCAAATTTTCAGAATAAATTTAGAGAGAGAAATTCAGCATTTCCCCTATTAAATCTATTTTTTCTTACCTTTTAGTGAGAATAGAGACATATTCATAGGCGAAATTGATTTGACTTGAGTCTTAGTTACTTTCATGACAAGTGTCATTATTCTTGTGACTTATAGTGACAATTGTCTTTTTATACCCATGTTGATTGACACATTGATATGTAAGTTTGTTTATGGATTAAATAAAGAAGCGTTTTAGCCTTAGGTTGTTTTTACTAAGATTCTGAAATCATTGGAACCTTAAAATCTATGAGGTTTATCTTAGGTGGTTTGTCTTAAGATAGGCGCCTAGGACCTTTAATCATTTTGAGCTTTAAAGCCTTACCCTTAAGAGGATTATCCTAGATGATTTGTCTAGTTGGTTTTTTTTTAGGATAGGTTTCTAGGATCTTGGAACATTTTGGTTTTACTACATAGGAAGATTATCTTAGGTGGTTTATCTTATAATAGGATCTTAGGACATTGGAACATTTTTATTCTCGAAGCCTTACTACTTGAGAGGACTATCCTAAATGGTTTGTCTGAGGATAAAATCCTAGGACCTTATAACTTTTTGGACTTTAGAGCTAAAATTCTAAGGTGCGACCTAATAGGAGGGTGAATTAAGTATTTGAAAGATTATGCAAATTTTCGATACAATTCAATTTGAATTAATTAAATTAAAAAATTTGATAAATGTAAATTCAAGCAAGTACTAAATAAAAAAATAGGGAAAAAAGAAAGTAAACTCGAGAGTTTTTATATAGTTCAGCAAACCATGTCTATTTCCACGCCTTCAAGCTAACTATGATTGAAGATTTTACTATCAAGTCTCCCAATACTATAACTTCTTACAATTGACTTTCAAGGTGTCAATAAACCTTTAAAATGATGTTGTACTCACACACACCTTTCCTAAGTGTTTCTCATACTTACAATTTTACAATCTTGATGAAAAATTCAAATATTACAACAAAACTCTCCAATAAAGTATATATACAAATGATAACATAAATATAACCCAATGTATGTGTATTAGCAAAATGAAAGCTCAAGAGTATTTGTATGCTCAAGATAGATTTCAATGATAATGGAGAGGAGGGATTAAAAATGAGTTTGAATTGAGTTTATATAGGATAAACTATCAAACAAGCTATTGTGAATTTTTTGACAATACAGCCGGTTTAGCCACCCATAATAGTTGATTAGCTACTCATAATAGATGATTAGCCGCTTATGTTACCATTGGAGATATTTTTAAAATTTGCACGCAACCGGTTAGCCGCCAACATGAAATTGGCTAGCCACTAACTCTATGAAATTGAAAAACAAAAATGCACCACAGACGATTAGCCGCTTGCTAGTAGCCGATTGACCGCTAAGTCACTAGAATCAATTTTTTAGAATTGTTGTGCATCCAGTTAGCTGCTAGAAGGAATCTAGTAAGCCATTAACTCTCTGGAATTGATTCTCAATTTTTCTGAAATTATACTATGGCTCAAATTATTTAAATAATCTTTAAATAGATCATTTTCTAGAATTTTGAAAATAAATTTATGAATCTATCGTTAAATCTTAAAACTACTTATTTTGATAAAATTATTTATTTTAAACTCAAAAAAAATTTGTTTATGAAAAATGATAATTTGTTCATGGTTTAAAAAGAAATATCTTGAGCTTTTAAACACACATACACTAAATTATAACATTAATTACACAAGCTAGTCCCATTTATGAATTTTCTTTGAGTGCTCCTCTATCTATGATCTAATTTGATTTCACTTATATATAATTTACCTTTCAAACATACGTGAGATAGTAAGATATGAAATAACCCAATTACCTTTTGTCTATGTTGTTTGTAATCATTAAAATAAAAAATTATATAATCTTTTAGGCCAACAGAAGTTTTGCTGTTAAGGAAGTTTATCATAGGCAATTTATCTACCACTTCATGGGTTTTACAATGACAAAATTTATTTTGGCCCTAATTGAGCTATTCTATTTTTGGTTTAACAAGAATAATCTATTTTTTTTCTCATTTATGCAGATTAATTCTTTTTATTCTTAGAGATTATTATTCTTAAATGATCAATTAGTTTAATCAGAAATGTTATCCTAAGGGTGGGCATTATTCGATTCGGTGCCGATTCAAGCTGAATCGAATAAAATCAAGTTTTTTTTTAATCGAACATGAGCCAAATAAGATAAAGAACTGAACCATTTAGTTTCAGTTCTGTTTAGTTCAATTTATTCGATTATAGGTTTATTGGGCCGTTTTGTATTTTTCAATTTTCAAACCCATTTGTGACTTATATATATATATAATTTCTTAGATTTTTTTCATAATTTTTATATCAACGCGAAATAAGTGTTATTTTATTCAATATTAAATTTATCAATTATACAAACTTATACTCATTTTGATAAAAATATATAATATTATTCTTATTTAAAATTAAATATATTAACTTGATCTACTTCTCGACTAATTATTTAACTTCTCGACTTTCTCTGCTTAATGTTTAAGTCAAGAATGAAGTCGAGTCATAATAGTTCTCACTTAACTAGATATTCTTTTTTTCTTTTAATGGAGTATTTTTATCTTTTTAGTGTCACCTTCTTGAAGTACACTGGTGTCAATTGAATTGGTTGGGTTATATTGTTGGCTGTTCGCCAAATGATTCGGGAGGGTGTATTTAAATTTTAATCAGATACAAAAAGTCCAGTTTACCCTTGAAAGTAAAAGATGTGTGAAAGAATTGATACGCTGTTTGGTTACAGTGACACAACTACACTGAGCTCAGCTTATCCAAAACCCAGGATAAACCCAGCAACGAAAAACTCTTTATCTATCCATCATCTTCATCTTCTCCCGCACTGACTCTCATTTTATACGCTTACTAAATGATTCTGAAGAATGTCGAGAGGCTCAGACCGTTTTATGAAGAGCGTGAAGCAGTTCACGGACTTTCATTATAAGCAGTTCACGACTCGACACGGTCAGCAACTCATTGACATATTCGAGTTCCCAATTAAGCTCGTCTTGTCTCCCTTCACGCTCGCTTTTGACATCGCTGGCTCCGCCCCTCGCGGCTTCGGTGTCCCCGAGCTCATTTCCAAGCTCTCTTATGTTTCTGTCTTCGTAAGCGCCTTCTCTTTTCTCGAATTTCAATCGAAATTCGAAGTGTGTTTATAGAAAGATAAAACAGTTGGTAATTGACTATTATTTATAGAATTTTTGAAATGTAATATTTATCGACTTAAAAATTAGTTTTTTTTCTTTTCTCTTCTCATTTGGATGGCTGCGAAATTATTGGGAACCTTTTAGAATGAATTGTTGTCGTCTTTTTTTTTTCTAATTAATTAATTTGGATTGGTATGATTGCAGGCTGTTGCTGCAATTGGGACCTATGATATTGCATTTGAGCTGGGGAAGAAGGTGATTTGTCAGAGGTGCTTTTCGGTGTCTTCTTGATTTTTTATTCTGGCGCGCTTCGTTATCATCGTTGATGGTTTTCTGTTTGTCATTTTAGTTTGTTTTTGCTTTAGTTCTTTCATCAAGATATAATTTTCTGTATCAATCTGGCCACAATTGAAGGGGAGTACATATATGCATTTTGTATAAAGAATTACATGGTTTCTTACAAGGGCTTGGTCTACAAAGTGCAGGCATTGTCGGACATGCAACGGATGGCAGGCATTGCGGTGTACTATGTGCCGGGGATCGGGGCAGGTGCAGTATCAAGTAAAAGGTTACACCTTGAGAAGGTAGAGACCGGTCTTCAGTCAGTTTGATATTTTTAAGCATAACGGACTATTATTCTCTTTGTCTATCACAAAGATGGAAAGCTCAATATCTGATTTGTTGGAGTAAGTTTAGTTTCAGTATGTTAACTTTTAAGCATGTGTATGATCACAGATTGGTTATTACTCTCATTTGTTTTCTTGAACCATTTTTGGAGGAAATGCTGCATATGGTTTCCAATCCGCCTCTTAAATATCTCTTAGAATTACCATAATTGACTTTCTACTATGTCAATAGTTTAGTATTGGTGTCGTATAACTTCTTGGTTGTTATATCTACCACATTGTAGATAAATTTCCAATCCACCTCTTAAATATCTCTTAGAATTACCATAATTGACTTTCTACTATGTCAATAGTTTAGTATTGTGTCGTATAACTTCTTGGTTGCTATATCTACGACATTGTAGATAAATCATGTACTTACTGGTTTCAACATTAGCATGGGAATCCCTAAGGTGTGAAGAAGCAGTTCATGTGTGTATTTTTTTTTTTTTTTTTTTCCCTGTGATCTTTGTCGGTTTCATGAATGCATGAGGATGCCAATTCAAGTCTCCTTCAGGTTTGATTTGTTTTAGCTTGCAAATTGTGTAGGGTTTCATGTGCTTAAAATTAGAAGCTAGTGCTGTTGGTCTTTGTTTATTTATCATCATAGTTATCTTATTGTAAGTATAAAGTGTCAATCCAGCCAAAGTAATTTGATGTTTATGGTATTACTTATTTATTTTTTGAATTTTCTTGTAGTGGGGAGAAGGCAACAGCAGAACATGTTGCAGATGCCATTGCTGACAATCGAGCTGAGTTGGTGCACCTTCCATCCACAATTGATGTTATCACACCATTGCCATCTAAAGACTGCCCGACTTGTGATGGAACGGTGAGACTGTTATTTCCTAGCACATGTGACCAAGTTAACAAGTTCTTCCCATCCTTCAATCATGTTTCTTGTCTCACAGATAGGTTGCTGCTGTTGAATATATTCCCTTGTAGTTAACTCCCCTTCTTTTACATTTTAGAAAGAGATATTTCAACCTTATTATTATTTTGTTTGGGTCAAAATGAATGAAAGTTGTAGCCAAGAGACTAGACAGATTTTTAACTTGTATTTTTTATATTTTGATCTTTAATAGAAATAACTAAATATTTTTGCAGGGCGTAATGGGCTGTCCCGAATGCAAAAACAAGCTACAAGTCACGATATCTGCAGATGATGTAAGTTGTTTTATGAAAAATATTTCGATGTTATGATATGGTCTATAGATACAGAGATGAGTTTTGCGTTTAATACATACATGCAGTGCAAACATGGCAGCTCACAAAAATTTAGATACTGTATGGCTGTAATTCTATGTTTGTATAAAGTTTCGTGTTTTGTTTGTTTAGAAGGATTATAGAAAGTAAAACAACAATCAAAGGTTGCAAGTATGTAGGAGTTCCATAACAAACTTTACATAGTACCTCAAAATATTACCTATAGTCTACAAAAAATAAATGTCATTCTCCTATAACTGTCTACATAGATGTAGGACATGGTGGACAGGCTTGTTCTGTTATTAAGTCTTTGACATTCCAAATATTCTATGGTAGAAATGTCCTACAAAGTGTAGATATTTGTGACACTGCTAAAAGAGATGTAATTAGTCACACTGATGTCTTTTTGCTATAAAATTTGATTGATGCAATTTTATCCTTATTTTCTTCATGCAGATCATGGAACCTCCATGGAAAGCCTACAATGTATTGAGAAAGATGGATTACCCGTACGAGGTCAGAATCACATCTGTTTCAAAAAATTTTTATTATTAGCAGTAGGTTAAGATCTTTCACTGTTATGAAGATTTAAAAAGCCTTGTTGCTTCATACCTTGAATTCATCTGCTAATGGAAGCTCCAGTTTGTAATTATCAAAATGATGGAGGCTCGTGTAATTCTATTCAAATGTTCTTGTTCTTTGCAATGTTCTAGTTTTGATTGGAAAACTTTTTGGTGACTTGATAATATTTGTACAGCTTCATCACACAACGTTGTTAATATTCACACTTTGGAAGTAATGAACAATTGAAGGACATATCTTGATTACATAACAACAAATTGTAAAAATTTTTGAAATCATAATAGTTATCAACATTGGGCAATCTTCTTTAAGTTCTTAAGTCCTCCAAAAGAATCTTTAAATTTGTAAAACATTGGTTGAGGCTTCTTTTTGGTTGGTCCTCAAGGGGCCTTAGCCTGGCTGAAGAAATGTTCAAATTGTTCAGTGGAGTTATGCGTAGGAGACGAATGACAGGATTTGGATAAACATTCAATTTGGGTTGCAACATTCTTTTGAATGGGTATATAGTTTTTAGTTATTCATGGGATAGTCTTTCTTGAAGGTCAATTTTATTATATACTTGGTTGTTGCTATATTCCATTCTTTTGAATGGGTATATAGTTTTTAGTTATTCATGGGATAGTCTTTCTTGAAGGTCAATATTATTATATACTTGGTTGTTGCTATATTCCTTTTTTGGTGGGCAATGCTTTTTAAAACATCATTATTTTTTACATATAAATATAATTACTGTCTTTAAATTCTTTTTACATATAAATATAGTTAATGCAGATTTCAGAGTTAGTGCCCTAGAACAACATTTTGTTCTAATTGATACTATATTTCTCGACTGTTTGCTGTTTCAGCATATAGTTGAAAGCATGAGGGACCCCAGTATTGCAGCGTTCTGGTTGATGACCTTTCCTCAAATTGTGGGTGGATTTGACTTTGATGATGAAGTCAAGCAGAAAGTTTGGTGGCAATACAAGGTTTCAGAATTATTTTTTTCTTTCTCACTCTAGCATTATTTGGTTGTTATTTATTTTGTAATTTGCCATCCCCCCCTCTGTCTCTCTGTTTCTTTCTCTCTATATACCTGATGTACTATGGATTGGAAATTTATTTTTTCAAAGTAAGGATTCTGCCATTGCATGTATAAATTTTTATGAAATTGTTCATTTTCTTTAAGCTTTATTTGATAAAAGGAAATTTTGGTTCCATAATTGGTCTTAGATGAAATTTTGCTGTATACTTTAGAAATTAGAGTCTGACATCCAATATTCCATACTACGTGCTCAGTGTCTGGAAGTTTTCATTAAAATGATGTCTATAAAACAAGCATGCTAATACTTAGCGCCAGTGCTTAGCCTGATCTCGGAAAGCAAAACGACAATGTGCTTTTAAATTCATGCATTAGCTGGACAGAGTCATTGGCCTTTGATTTTCATCCCAACATTAAGTGGTTATATGGTTCAAGCTAATTCTCTAACTTCCATTTGTGAAATGCCACGTGTTTTAATTCTATATTTATTTGACCTAAAGTTGTGGCTGCTGCATTTTTCTTATTACACATAAGCTGAAAAAAGACAATAAAAAATAATATGAACTCTATAACAGTGCTCAGAACTGAACATCTCATTTACGGGCTAAAAATTGAATTGACATTGTTACTATGGTTATTCAATATTTTGGTCTTTGAAATTACTACTGCTAATGGTGGGTAATTGTATCTATTTGGTCTTTCCATGGTTAGGAATCTATGAGGTACGATCAACTTCGCGAGTTGGTGGCCAAGAGAAGTCCTGGTTGGGAGCACTTGCAGGAAGTAAGATAATCTTCTTACTGCAAATATCTCTTCTTATGAAATTCATTGACTCTTTCAGTTCATGAACGTGACTTTTCTGTAAAAATTGAAAAAGTTGGCCATGTGCTATATAATGTACTCTAAAAGAATGACGATGATATGGTCATGGCCAATTGGGCGTTTCCATGGGATGGATGTTGAAAAGCAATTGGGAAGTTGTAAAAGATTTTGTTTGCTTTATGCTGTATCTTACTTCTTTCCATACTTTCTAAGTGCATTGATAATTGAACTTCTGCACAATGCAAGACTCTACCTACTTCTGCGCTATTGCCCAAAGTTATTAATATAAAATCATTTATCATTTGCAGGCCTTGATCTCCATAGATCCTGTCCGTGCTAGGGAAGACCCTGTTATAGTGAAAAACATCCCTTACTACAAGGCCAAGAAGGCTCTAGAGACAGAAGTCATGAAGCTTGATCCTCCGCCACGGCCTCAAAATTGGGGTGTGCGTACCCTATATTGCTAATCTATATACTGTAGTTCAGATATTCAGAATTTGCTTGAATTTTTATTACGTGTTGGTAGTGCTAAATAAAATTAAGGAAATGTTATTGGAGCTAACTGCTGAGCACTTGCAGGACCTTGACCTTCCACTAAATGCCTCTTCTTGGAGTGATGATGATCTCAAAGACCCAAAAAAATTATATGAGAAGACTGTTCTTCTTAATGCTCAAAGAGAAATTGCTGATAAAATGTTGGATGCTCAGTGGGAAACTAAATGGCGGCAAGAGAAGGTTTGGAAAACTTAATGTTTATGCTGGCCTGATTGAAATGCTAAGTATATTATTTTCCTTTTTCCCTTTTAGGCGAGATTACAGCTTTGCTGACAAGATTTACCATGGCTTATAACATGATAGATTTTATATGCAGTCTCAAAAAAGCTGGCATGTAAGAGACAAAGATTTGACTGAAAAGCTTTCATATTTGAGAGAGCAGATTTCAGATCTTTGTGAAAATCAGGGCAAAAATTTTTGCACATCTGTCTTTTTGAGTAAAGTACGATTTGTTAATCAAGAGAACATGGAAAAGAAAAAGAAATGTCAAAAAAATTTTCTTTCATTTGATTGCTGCAGAAAATTGATAGTCTTAGTGTTTTTCTGATTGTTTTGCTTTTCATACAGTTGCACTCATGCATTCATTCTTTAAATAAAACTGAAACCTTAAAAAATTAAATAAAACAACAAAAGAAGGGGCGGAATCTTTAAATCGCCCTTTAAATGTTTTTAGTAAAGTAAGCATTCAAATTGATGAATAAAAATCCATTGAAATCGACTCTTTCCATCTCGACGATTGACTAATAATAGGTTATTATGATTTCGATCAAGCCGCTATGGTGAAATTGGGAAAAAGAAATAATAATAACTTGGTCTCGGGCATCTACCATTATACGCACAATGGTCGGTCATACTATTGCTATCCATAAAGGAAGGGAGCATTTGTCTATTTATATAACAGATCGTATGGTAGGACATAAATTGGGAGAATTTGCGCCCTGGTTCGTGAGTTTGGCTGTTGTGAACAGAAAGAGGAAGAATCATGAAGCTTACCAGAAGACGGAAACAAACTTTACAAATCATGCACACATGTTATATGGCATATACAATCATACATATTCATCAACTTGCATTTCCTAAATACTATCCTGCATTTTCTGTGGGCTAATTTGCAGTATCGTCATTACTTTTTTGTTGCATTCTGAAGTAAGGTACAATTATTTCGTTATTATCAGTTGAATGAGATGTTGGAGGAGAAGGTGCGACCATACATGCAGAACATTGATGACGCTGCCCTTTCTCGTCCTATTCTAATGCAACCGGAGAATGAGAATAAGAATAAGAATCAGAAGGTTTTTCTGCATTTCTGAGCAACATTATTTTTTTTCTTTAAATTGGTGGTGGGCGTAGGCAGTATGGCAGGGTGTTAGCTTGAATTGATTTGTTTCTTCTTGGCAGGGGGTAACTAGGAATTTTGAGTAATGCTTTAATGTCTTGGAAAAATTGCTACATGAAAAGCACACGTGTGCTTTCGTTCCCTTTTCTATTTATACATTCTTAAACTATGCTTGCTTATATTTTGTTACAGAAGGCTCGGCAAAGGAGATGGTGGTTCTTCTGACTAGGCTATTTCAGCTAATTTTTGCATACGGTCAGTGCCATGGCCATAATTCTATCTTTTATGTATCGTTTTTCTTTTCTCATGTTGTATAATTTGTAATCTGCCTAATAGTACTATTATCACTTGAGTATCCTTTCTCTCTAGAAAATTTTAGACTTCCAAGTTATTGATATTACTCAGTGTTGATGCCCTAAGCCATTATTTTGCACTTCCCGGCAGTCTGGAAAGGTTTATTCTTCCGCAATATACGGGGATTTATATCTAATACTTGTTTTGAGGATTTTCATTTTTCTTCTAGGTCCAGGGCACTAGGAAATGCATAATGTTAATGATATACACTTGCAGAACATTTTTCTTGTGCAGTTTCAAAGACTTTTAGCGCACGCTCAAGAGGGCAAACGTTTTTTGGTCTTGCTCTTGCATTCATTCAATCACACCATTGACTTGAAAACGTCATAGAGCCTTGCTCTTGCATTCATTCAATGACGACATTGACTTAAAAAGGTGATAGGCTGCCACCTCAAAAAATGTCCAATCAAAGCTGTAAAATTGCAATCCCCTTCCTTTGCCGACACTTAGTAATGGAGCAAAAATAACTCTTCCTGTCACCGACCATCCAGTTTCTGTTCTTGAAAATGAAAGAAAGCAGCACTTTTTATTTATTGGTTTCACCAAAGCATTACAAGCTTGTTCTCCAAAACGACACTCCTATGTACAAACGCAATGAATAGATCGACATCCCAATAAATAAGTTTTAATTTCCTTTAAGTCAAAAGTCTTTTAAGCATCTCAAACTCACTCTCCTTCAAATACTTTTTAAACTTCAATACATTACACATGTTGCGAGAGCGCATGCCTAATCGAGTCTTGGCAAATAATCAAATTTAAGAGATTTTAACTACTTATTCAACCTCGGATGATTACTTAAAAATAAATTATTTAAAAGTTAATCAACTTAGGGTTTTAAAATTTGAAAAGTTAGTTTTAGTATTTGATAATTTTTTTTAAAAAATTATTATTGATAAAATCATCTCGTTATACCATAGATTTTGAAAAGAGAAAATGAATGGTTTTTTAAAATTTAATTTGAAAATTACTTTTATATTTTGTATAATTTTATATATATCATAAAAATTATAATATTATGTTATTAATTAAGAAATGAAATTACTAACTTTAAAAGATTATTATTATTATTATTATTATTATTAACAATTATACTAAGATAAAAAAATAAAATTAATAATATAATATTTATTTTAGTTGTACGCAATAAATAATATTTTATACTCATACTTATAAATATTTAAATAAATTTTATTTAATATTATATCAGATTTAGTTATTTATATTTTTACAATAATTTAACAATAAAATTTATTAAATACACTTATAATATGTTAAAAAATAAATTTTACTAAATATTTAATTAATTCTTTTGATTATTCTGATATTTTAAAACTTATAATATTACTATACTGAGTCTTAGTCCAAGCTTAGTAAAGTCAAAGTTAAACCTTATTCAAAATTGGATGAATGAACATGGTGGGGGCATCAACTTCTGTAGGTGTGTTTGCATGTGATTATAAGCTCAATTCGGAGGTTGTAAGTGACAATCCAAGTTTTGTCCTATGATTGACGTGGGAGGGGATTACGTGGAAAAACGAGTGACGGTAACAAGTTTGGGGGTACCCTTTTTGTCAATTTTGCTCCCCACCACATACGTGGCCTTTTCCTATTTGGGTGTCGTTTTCGCCTTGTGACCGGGGGGTGAGGTGTCTCTATTCCTTTGGAAAAGGTCTCTCGCCTTTGAACAAGCGGTTCAAAAACGAGATAGAGAAGAATATAAAGATGATTTGATCCTCCAAAATTCCATGTGAATTTGCCGAAAAGATAACATTAACTAAAAGCTTGCATACATTCGTGGGAACTGGACTTTGAAATTTTGAATGAAATACGTGGTGCGTGACCGTGAGAGGGTATGTGAATGGACGTAAATTAAACAAAAATAATTAGTCAAAAATTTAGTTTGTGTCGTCAAAGTCAAATTTATAAGATGACATGAGTTGGGTCAAAATACATGTATACACATTCGTATAAATAGATAGATTAGACGTTTTCAGGAGTGTCATCACCAAGGACACTCACGCTTGATGATAATAATAAATAAAATAATACAAATTCTAACTTTTAAATTAAGTTTCAATCTTCTATTCTTAAAAAGATTTTAACCTTTAACAAATGTTGCCTTTTTTTAAAATATCGCAGCCGGTGCATTTAGTATTAGAGATAATGGGCCGCCCTTATTGTTTTGTCTTAATCATAGAATCAACGTTTAATGGGAGGGGATTGGTGATTTCATGCACAGCTTTATATATAATTGAAAAAAGGACGATTACTTTTTTTTTTTTTGTTTTTTTGGTTTCCCTCTTTATTTGACAACGCATCAAAAATGTTGTAAAGTTGTGAGAATCGATGATAATGAGACAACGTATAGGATGCCATTTCGCTCTTTAATTTGATTATTCTTGAACGTTCTGATAGCCTGTATATATGTTTATCAACTAATATTATGATCTTTCATTAGAATAATATTACAGGCCCCACGATCATGCATTAAAAATTTGACTACACATTCGTTAGAAAGGGCAAGAAGATGGGGGCTTCATCTGTGAGCTTAATTGTTCTTGTTCCGAAAATTGAAATTACAATTAAAAGTTTATCATCATCACCTTGCCTTTTTCTTTATCCTCCAATTATAATAGTTTGTTTACAAAATCAAAATGGAAGAATATTCTCACTACAGCCAAGATATGTTTACTAATTCTTTTTATTTTTATTTTTATTTATTTATTCTTTATAATTTAACCTGTATGGAAGCATATTTATGACTTGCAAATAGGTCACTGGACAGCATCAATTAATCCAAGAAGCCTCATATGTAAAATGCACTTTTTAAGAATCATGAGCTGGTTCCTATTGACCTACCAAAAATGAAAATTTTTTTGCTAGCAAATCAATTAAAATCCGCATGCATTCATGCATTAAAATTTCTATTAATCTTGCCCAGTTTTCTTTTAAATTTTGACTCATAATATCTAGTTTTATACACTTCCTTAATGGTAGTAATTCTAATTTTCTTATATACACACTCAATTTATATTCACTTGTGTACTATTATTCTACGGTAATTTTGTTATGCTGCAAAAATAATATTATAATTCTGAAGTAATATTCCAATATTTTAGATGGATTAAAATTATGAGGAAAAAGGAAAAAAAAATCTTACAAACAAACCCTTATAAAATCCAAAAATTACAAATTTAAGCCTGTGTCCGCATAAAGATATCTTCATCCACTGTTATACTACAGACAAGAAATCAATTATTTGAAGAAGCCCCATGTGTAAAATGCTCTCGTTTAGAATCTAGCCGGTTCCTATTATACCCAAAGAGAGAGAAAAGAATTTTATAGCAAATCAATTAAAATGATCCACACGCATTTAAGTACCCTAATAATGCTGCCAGTTGTCTTTTAAATTTTCAAACCCATAATTAATATATTCTAATTTTCTTATGATAAAACTTCTCAATTAACATCCATAGCTATTATTCTACAACTATACTTACATTATTTGTCTCAACTGTTACATTATTTATGTAATATGTTAGTTAACCGTAAAGAATTATATTAGACTTCTCACGTAATATTTTCATCCCCAAAAATTTGATGCCACATAATTATTTTTATAATTTATACTCAATCTAATCATCTAATGATGAATACAATATTATTTAAAAAATAAAGGTAGAAAACGCACAACAATTTCGTTTCACAGAGAATATCTACGGAATAAGTACCAATGAATTTTATGCCAACAGTCATAATAATATAAAAATACAAGCATCATCCAAAATAATTAAGCAAGCATTACTCTCCTTATCGCGTCTAAGCAATACTTTATGTAATATAAATTATATAATCTCAACAAAACAACTATAATATGTCATTACAAGTCTTAACTATAAACATTTGTTAAAAAAAAAAAAAAAAATCAAAGGCTGATATAATATGAATGATCACACCTATCTACTATTCTTCTGATAGATTGAAGCTGGAAATATTAAGAGAAAAATTGACAAGAATTACTAACCTACCTTTTCAAGAAGTGATCAAATTTTCATATCTTTTAAGCAGTCAAAGATATACAATAGAAATCATATATCGAAAGAAGTAATGTTTGGCTATGACAATCCATAATTTTCAACATCCAGTAATATAAAATCATATTATTTTCAATAAAACAAAATCTAACCACGTTAAAATTAAACTAACTAATTTCTCCGAAAATGAGGAAACAAAAAAAGATAAAACAAATCAATAATTCACAAACGAACCACAATAGAATCCAAAAATTACAAATAAAAATCTAAATCATACAATCTCTCAAATTTAGGCCCCAACAAATATACTCGAAACCAAACCCAACACAAGAGAAACTCCCAACACCCCCAAACTCAAAGAAGTAGCCACAGCTGATGACTTCGGAGGCCCCGACGTCTGCGTCTGCGACGACGGCGGCGGTGAAGGCCCATTACCAGGTGATGATGGAGTCGTCGTAGGCGCCTGAGCTGGGCTTGGACCACTGGGAGATGGCGGTGACGTCGAAGGGGAAGTTCCCGGCGCCGGAGATAATCCTGTGGGAGCATTAGCCACAGGTGACTGCGATGACGGTGACGTGGAAGGGGAAGTTCCCGGAGACGGTGACAGCCCTTTTGGAGGATGAGCAGAAGGTGACTGTGATGATGATGGTGACGTTGAAGGTGATGATGTTGCCGGCACGGGAGAGTACCCTTTTGGAGGATAAGGCGAAGGTGCATGAGATGATGGTGACGTGGAAGGTGACGTCGCCGGCACCGGAGAGTACCCTTTTGGAGGATAAGGCGAAGACGTAGAAGGTGAAGTTGCAGGCGTCGGAGAGGACCCTTTAGGAGGATTAGCTGAAGGTGCATGGGATGTCGGTGGTGTGGAGGGGGAAGTCCCCGGCGGCTGTGTGGCCGGAGAAGGAGACTTAGGAGGCATGGCATGTGGCGGAGGTTTTGTGCTGGGGGGCCCAGTTGAGGGTGGCGGACGCTTTTCATGCAAAACGACGACGATTAATTTCTGCCCCTTCTGGCAGTGATCAGGCTTCCCACTTATGAAATAGAAAGGACCCGAACGATCAAACTTGAACTCTGAGTCACCCGAATCCAATTTCAGCAGAGGCTTCTTCGTGTTGCAGCTGTTGTAATCATCTTTGTTCACCACCAACACCGAGTCTGATCCTTTCTTGTACTTGAAAACTGCCATAAATAATAATAAAAAAAAAAAACATCAAAATCCAACATTCTTTCATTAGATCGTTACCGTCCTTACCCCCAACAGGTGTAGTTAGAACACACGTTAAGCAGTGATATTCGAACAGAAAAATCCTGACAGAACCCTGGCAGAAACAGAGGAAACCTTAAGACTTACAGAGGGTATCATTGATGAGGAACCTGTTTCTCCCAGCCCATTTGTTGTAATTTTCTTTAGGGTTTGTAACCCAGCCATCGTTGCCACCCACGTTGAATTTTAATGCATGGGAGGAAGAGATTAAAAATGATAAGAGAACCAAGGAAAGGCGCACAGATTTTTGAAACTCCATTGAACAGAAATGTGTGTTCTAGAGTTTGTGTGTGTCGTGTTTTTATATAGTGATGAAAGTGATATATATGATGACCCAGAAGCTTCACAGAAAACCTGCCAATTGGAAGTTTTTATTGTTATCGTTTTTTACTTGGAAGTAAAAGATTTTGCCATTTTGGAGATTTGATTGGAGAAAGAAAATCAGAGATAAGAAGGAAACTGAAGATAGAGGCAGTGCTGTTGGTATATAAAGAGAGATTTCAGATTACCGTTTGAGTAGTGATAGCAATCAATCAATGAATCAAAGCTTTAATAGAGCCGAGCCGGTGAAGTTATTGTTTGTCTGCTTATTAGTCTATGCCTAATGTTTGGTGTCTTTTCTTTTACAGGTGGCAAGATCAGAGAATGTGAACGTTGGTCATGCAATTGAAATTAATGTAGTGTCAATTGTGGGGCACATTGGAGCCTGTGATGTGTCACTTTGTGCTCGATCATGATTAAATCCTTGAAGGATTAACCGTGTGATATAAGTTACAAATGTATCCTAAATTTGTTCATAATCGTATGGTACGTATTTCACCCATTCGTCTAACTCTTAATATTATTTAAAAGGTTTGGATGAGATGGAAAACTTCACACACTTACACAAACTCTTTTATCACAACTCCTCTATTAGTTAGTACTAAACTCGTGTGACTGCGAGTCATAAAACACATTCAAAATTAGCACGGCCAAAATGCTAATGTATATGATCATCAATACATTTTTAGTCGGCCCAAATGGTTAAAAGACTTTTTCTTCCCGTTGAACTATTAATGCTTCTTTATACATTGTTGTTGGGTTCAGAGTTATGCAAGATTGGACCAGCTTGAGGCTCATATATATAAATCCCCAGTGCTTGGCCCCAGGAGTAGACAGAAGCTATGTTCATGGCTACCTTCTGTCCTTTCACCATAAATAATTGACCATGCTTTGGTAGGTAGGGAAAGTTAGCTGTTTCCTCATGGCCTTCGGGTTAAAATGAAGGGTGACCCTTCAAGGTTTTATGATTTTCAACCTGAATTAAGTGGCTCTGGTCCTCTCACATACAACGAAGGAATAGACGAATAGTACGTACTCTCATCTACTGTTTAGTAGAGTCTAATATCAACAGGTGCACTGTGACATTCATATACCTATATCTACTGAAGTCATAACAAGTGTGTGTATGTATGTATATCAATTGTCCGCTAATTTTGAAAATTCAACAACCAAAATGTGGAAAAGGAAAAAAAACGTGTGATCTGCAGGAAAAGAATGAATATAGTCAAAACAATCTTCAACTCTTGAGTAAAGGAATCCAAGAAACTATACCAATAGCCATAATTTTGAGTTTCTGAGTGAGTATTCAGCTACCTCTGCCGCTGCTCATACGAAATGTATATTATGGGTGGGAAAAGGGTGGCGTCGAAGGGCTTGTGTGAACCAAGTACCCCGCAAGCAAATGACTTTTTCACTGAAATGGATTTTGCATGATGCACCAAGAAATCCCCACCCAGTTCATATGAATGAAATCAGCTGTTTCCTTTAGTGAATGTGTATTATCAAAAAAAAAAAAAAACCCTATTCAGAAGTCATATTTTGTTCTCCCACTCATCAAGATGAGACACAACATATCTGAAATGTCAGAAGAAGAACTGAAGAAGTTCCAAGACTCGAGCATTAGGCGTTTCCTTGATCCCTTGAAATGAACAACCTACACAATAATAAGATCAATACTCTAAAATAATGCGCGCTTGATAACTTTTGTGTGCCAGCAGAAGGAAGTCATATGAAAAAAATATTTAAAATGAGAAGTTGAATTTAGTTATTCAAGCATACCTTAACATCCAAAGGCATTCCATGAAATTGGCCTGCACCTTCTGGTGGTGTCCAATTGTACGTAACGCATGGTAGGAACAACACAGAAGCTCCACTAATTTCTTCAACAAAGGGTTGTGCTTTGGTAAATCTCTTTGCATCAAAAGAAGGGTGCGACTTTACAACCCAGGCAAGAGCTAACTGGTCACCGAGCATTCTGGAAGCATTCATGTATTTGGAACTGTAAACCCTTAATACTTCCTGAAGAAATATCTTTGCCCTGCAATCAATTTCATGTTGTAATTTTCTCAAGTGAAAATTTTATTGTCAGTATTCGTACAGCCTTTCATGTACCAGTAAATTGTGGAGGAGGACTAGAAAAATGAAAAAAAAAAAAAAAAGGAAAGGAAATAGAAACAAGACAAGATTGTTTCATGTGTCTCATATGTTGCAGAGATAAGTAAAGAACTAGTGGATCAACAATTCCAACCAATAACCCACAAAGATTTGCAAGATTTAGTTTTCAATTTCAAAGTCTCTGTAACAGACAATAGAAATGCTTCAAACTTTCTTTCCACCTCGTAATTTATTCTAATAGAAAAAGCCATGCACAAAAGAAGAAAACTATGCACCTTAAAATCCCATCTGGGGTGCCCCTGACAGCAATAAATCCAGAATTCAGAGGTTGATCTTTATTGTTTCTGAAAGTCAGAGCCAGATGAAAGTTTCGGTAGTCGTGAAATATATGTCCCAAGTCATCAACCACGGCTATATCTGAGTCAGTGAAGACGTAATGATTTATATGCCCTTGCCCCTGAGAATGCTCCTTAAGTCTTCTTTCTAGAAAATTCTGCATAAACAGAATAACATTGAAATATAAAATTCAAAACAGTGCCCCCATAGTTCAAGAAGCAAAGTTCTTGACTAATTATTTTATCATTGCAATCTTAATTGATAAGCATAATAAGGCATTTTTCAACAATATCTTCTGATATGCATGAGTAACTATTAACTCTTTGCGGCAAATGCAACTAGAGCATAGAATGTTCTTCTCGCAATAAAGGAGACCAAAAGCAAAATGAATTTATTTGTGTGTCTGCACAAGAGTTTGGGGAGGGGGACAAAAGAAAAGCTGCAATGAAGGATTACTAGGGGGAAAATAAGTAGAAAGAACAAGAAAAACAAAATCTCGAAAGGGAATATAAAAACCAACAAAAAGCTGGTAAGAAAGCCGACGGAAATAAACATAGAAAAATTAAGACATTATAGATAATTTCTTTAAATGATTCTTATTTCTCAGAAATATGAATGAAAAACAAAAATATTCTACCTATTTATCAGTGCGATTTGCTCTTACAATGTAAGACCTGATTCTTTGAAGCATCAATTTGTCTCGTGAATATTCACCATGAACGGGATATATGGTGACCCCTTTTCTGGGCATTGAGAGATCTGAAGCTGGATCAGTCAGAATGATAACATCACTCCTGGGCATTGTCACCTGTAATTATTTTATGTTTGAAGTCATGAATTAGTAAAATTTGAAAGCTGTGAACCACACAGGTCCATTAACTGATGAAATAGCTTTTCAACTCTACCACGTTAGACAAAGGTAATTATGACAATAAGTAAGTGTAAATATGATTATCAATGATAAGAATTCCAAAATACACCAAAATAAAGGCGGCTCTTAAGTTTTAAATGAGTCACCCCAAAGTTGCAACAACAGATGCTAAACAAAATAGAGCTCAGAGTTAATATATGAACTTCCATGCAAAACTAATGAACTTTACTCAAGTTTCAGATGGATTTCTCGAAGACTTGCCTGAATAAAGTTCACGAAGACATTCAGTATTTCCATTGATCTTTCTGTCTTACTATATGAAGCATTTCCAATTGTAACCATGTTTGATGCTCTGCCATCTACACGAATATGAAGTGATGTGTTATAAATTGTGAAAACAGTGACAAAGGAAATGCTATCTCCAATGCTGGACGCATGGAAAGAGGTCTTGTTGAGAGCTTTTAATCCTGAGACAGAAAACATGAAATAGAACCTTCAGCATTAGTACTGTTAGAAAAACCACTTGACCCAAAAGCTTAAATTGGTAGGCAAGAACCTGATAATTGTGTTAAAGACAAGATTTGACAAGTACAATTAAAGAGGATGTTTCCATGAATTATTGTCATATAACCACTAAATGAGTGAGAGTATAAATTACAATGTCAGATCTAAAATGCCATCACATCCAAAAATACTTAAACTTCTCAATAATGAAACTCTAAACATACAATCGACAAATGTTAGGAGTGTTCAAGATCCAATCCAATCCAATCCAATCAAACCAATTGATCCAATCGAACCAATTTTTTTCATAGACCAATTGGTTGGATTGGATTGCAAAATAGAAAATCCAATATTATTCGTTCAGTTTATGGATCTGTTTTAAAATCCAATACAAACCAATCCAACTGATTATTTTTTATTCTCTTTTTATTTATTTAAAAAAAAAAAAACTACATGTCACTTTTATATTTAACTTGCTACAAAAAACCTGATTTTCCTTAGAAAAAAAATAATAAAACCCAAATTTGTATAAATATAAATAAACAATAATAACATGGAGTACAAACTGCAAGCACAACCAGTGTTTGCTTTCAATATTCAAATTTCAATTTTTTTTTTCAACCATATGATAATAAAACACATGAATCATGAAATATTAAAGGAGTTGATATATATATATATATATATATATATATATATTTTACTAATTAGAACTCTGGAGAGCAATTGACCATTTTTATTTTTGATTTCAATCAGTAATTGGAACGGATTGGATCCAAGATATAAAATCCAATATATAATGGATTTCACTTGGATTTGAACCATTAAACACTCTTTGACAATATGATTCAATCCATAATTTGAGCTTTCACAAGCATGTTTATAGGCAAAAAAAGGCTATGGAACTGCAGGGCCAATTTCAATCGGGAGAAAAAAACCATGGAGCTAATTAACCCAATCAACTTCAAATATGTTGAAACTACTATTTTCAAATTTAAAGTAGATGCTCAACAGATAATAATGAAATAAGAAGAATTTCTTTTTAGAAATCAGAAATAGAAATAGTAAGTCAATATTAGCAGGAAATACTATCATATTATTAACAAGGGCAATGAACCTACCCTGGCATTGCAAACGGTTAGGCAACCCTTGGCCAGCAGCTGGACCAAGAATCAGATGATCAAACTTCTGTCTATTTTTCCTGGGAAGATCTTCTACAACTGACTTTTCATGCAATTCCAGAACTGAAAATTGGATGCTGATCATTATTCACAGCAAAAAATCCCTTTACAAATAAATGCAACACTGAAACTTTGCCAACAGAATCATTAGAAGTAGACTGAAACTATTACCTGATAACAGATAAGGGAGGAAGAAGACCAAAGGGAGAAAGAAAATGAAACGGCGCCGTCCACCACATGCTCTCATGCCTAAGCTTCCTTTTAATGGATCAACTGACTCAAAGATCTTCTCCAGCACAAATAGAATTGAGAAAAAGCATAAAATGCATAGTATGTTTCCTACGAGTGCGGACACTCTGGTACCCACTCTGGTACCTCTACATAAAAATCAAATCAATAAAAAACCATAACATAATGCTCATATAAACCATAAAAGATTTAAGAAGAACAAACCAGCAACTCAAATTAAGCTGAAAATCACTAAGGAATCTAATTCTAAACCGATCCTACTGCTAATGTATAGATAATCTCATTATCACAAACAAAATGCAGATGAAGCAAGTGCAAAAACAAATTTTCTTTTAAATCACACTATTATAGCTATTAGAATTAAATACCCAGTTCATTAAAAGTAATTTTCTGCTTCTCGAACAAATGAATTTTATAAATTCACGATTCCCATGAGCAATATCCCACAGAACTGAAAATTTAGATAGGATAACGTGATAACGTAAGAGGTCTAAAAGTTTAACTTTAATGAAAAAAGTTCAGACGAGAAACTACTTACCCAGATACGGAGAAAAACGTTGATGGCTACAGAGACTGTGCACTCGACACGAGATCTGGTTACGGCAACTACTGTGCTTCGAGTCTTACAGGATCATTTTGACAAAATAATTACTCTTTGCTTGTGTTTAATTAAAAATGTCATAGAAGTACGATGTTACGAAATCTAATACAAAATGACGTTGTAATGACAACATTACCCTTGATGAGTATAAATAAAGAATTTCCCAAGTTACTATGGTAGAATAAGTGTGAAGGTTAAAAAAAAAACTTTTAACTTTTTTTTTTGAATTACACGATACTTTTATTATAATTTATATTAATATAAGACTATTACTTATATTTTATAATCAAATAATTATTAGAATTTATTTAAATTAAATCTTATATATAACTGTTTAAATTTTATACTCTTTAATATTTGAGATACTTCTATTTTACAATATATACTATATAAGATTATTTATATGAAATCTTATATAATATTATCCATATTTTATCTTATCTAATGTTTAAAAAATATTTACTCCACTCATATTTTTAAAGAAAAAAAACTAACTTTACTAAATTATTTTACATAATTGAGGAAAAAATTGAGTCACTTTTATAATTGTAAAGGCTCTTGATGAAAGAAGAAGAAAAAAAAACTTAAGATTTAGATATACTATTAAACTGATTTTTTATTAAATTTTTAAAAATATATAATTGATAATTATTAAATAATAATATAAAACTAATTAAATCTTAACTTATTATTTATGTATGTGTACAAAAAAATTATAAACAGTTGAGCAAATATTAATTCTTCACATAATTCAAATCCAAAAACTTCAATCCCTAATTATACAGTTGGCTTTGCCTGAATGTGGCTTCTTTCAAAGGTCGATTTTCATTTCAAAAAAAAAAAAAATTCAAAGTTCGATGAGACACATCTCAATTCTATCAGGTCATAACCAGCATCTGAGAAATGATGAAAATTTTATGATCAATTAACTTCAAAATTTTCTGTGGCAAACGCTTTGAAAGAGTACGGAAGGAAAATGAGGAGAAAATGGAAGTTAAGAGTATTAGCCACTGTGTAAAATAATTAACGTAATTCCCAAATGATGATTTAGCCCGGCCCGTCATTTGAGAGAGTGGTGACCAAGGTTCTTAGAAAGAGCCCGAGCCCGAGCCCGACCCAAAAATTGGTGTCTGAAATAAAAAAACAATAATTTTTTGAAAAAAAGATTATACCCATTTTTAATGTTTTATTATAATAAAATTAAATATCTTACAAAAATTAATGCAATTTATAAGTAATAATGATATTTTAATATACAAATTTATTTCCATAATTTGTATTAATAATTAATATACTTTCCGTATATTTTCACTTAAAATGCTATTTATTTCCATCAATACATATATCTATACAAACAAATTTGTCTCTACTATTGTTATACACGAATGCACTTAAATATTTCTATCTTTACTTGTCTCCTTTTTTTTTTTTGGGGGAAACCTTTTAAATAAATTTTAATAGAAAATAAATGTTTTTTAAGAGTTGTAATATGATCACCCATGATTACTTGTCTTTGTAAAAAATAAAAATTATATATTTTTCTTAATAAAAACTGTGGCTGCTTACCACCTGATTGACCTAGGCTTGAGCTTGCAAACCAAGCCTGGCCATTGCCATCCTAAGTTGGACTATTGACACCCTTTCATTGCTCTCATAAAAACTTTATTATATTACAATTATGTTTTAAGAATAGATACAAATTAAACTGATGCTGATGCATTTATATTTTCTCCCTCACTTCAGTCTATTTGACTTGCACATATATGATATATATATATATATATGTATGTATGTATCTATACAATTGGTTTGCACAAGCTTAAAACATTAATTTTTCTTCCTTTTTCTTTCTTTTTCACAATCATTATTTTTAATTTCGGGAAGCTAGTGTTTTTAATTTTGCAGAAAGGGAAGGTGAGAAGAATAAATAAATGTTAAAGAGTACAATGGATTGAAGAAAATTGTTAATTTAATTTTTAAGGGGTGTCAAATAGTCCAACTCTTAACATTAATAATCATGGCCAGCAGCTGGTCCAAACAAGAATTAGTTCTTCACAACGATTATTTTTGCAATTTCCTATGCATACGATATCATGTGCTAAAATGAGAATCGATCATGACTGCAAGTTTAGAATGAAACGCAAAAAATTAGATTCATATTGTAACTAGCAATAACATACATACGTGATAAACTACTGTTTTGGCTTGGTAGCCGATGGTGCCATGCACGTTATTTGGTTTGGTTTGAACGGTATTGATACCCGAATATCTGTTAATGCTCCGACCCTGTTTGTACATCTGTTAATATGTTTCTTTTATTTGTGCATACTGTTTGAATTTTATGTCTTCATATTTCTTTGTACCATTTGCAATCTGTTGAATGAATAGAGTTATGTATTTGAAGAAGGAGAATTCTCGTTTCATTCTTATACCATAAACAACCGTCAGTTATCTTTAACAATCATGGTATAATTCATATATTAGTTTCATCATTGAATTTAGCCTAGTTTTAGTTGACTTCTAAGGGTTGAAAAGCTTGAAAAATGATCTTGAAATTTGGAATATGATAATGCCTGGTTATTTAAAATTCATTAGTTTAAAAAGAATGATATTGGAGATCTTAACATTTGAATATCAATTTCATGTATCGCTAATCTTTTAGATAAATATTTTATAATTTATAAAAGCACTTAATTATTCTCTAATGGATAGATAACATATCTATGTTATGATACTTAGTATTGCTTATGAATTAAAAAAATTATCAACAATCTTTCTAAAAATTATTCTATTATAAAAAATATTACAAAAATTTAAATTTGTTCAATTTCCACCTATTATTTATGTCTATCATTTGTCCAATATAAAGACAAAATAACTAGCACTAAACTTTTTTTTTTTTTTCATTATGAAAGGATAATTATATATATATTTTTATGAATGGTTGAAATAAACTGCATACGTTGGATGTAAAATTAAATAAATTCAAAATTTTAAAGTATTTTTGATAATGGGTAAATTTTGGGCGGACGACTAATAATTTCCCTAAAATTTAATTAATACTTGTTCAAAATATTGGCTAGTAAGGACTTTTAATGACATTGAATGAAATGTATACTGAAGTCAACTATTGATAAATTAGGGGGTTGAAGACTTTTATTTATTCATCCAATAACCATTTTTTTTTGTTTAAATTAGGATAAACTTCAATTTATCACTAGATAAAATAATTATGTTCAATTTACCTCTCAAAAGTATGAAAACTTTAATTTATTTACATTTTCGTTCAAAAAATTGTGGCAAATTGAGGGCTTTTAATTTTCTTAACAATAAATGAGGGTAAATTGATGTTTTAAAACTTTTAAAAATAATTGAAGATTGTCGTTATAAGTAGGGGTAAATTAAAGTATAGCCCTTAATTTAGATGTTTACACTTCATTCTAATTCAGGTTTTTGGGTATAAATAAGGTTAGAGAGAGAAAAATTAGCCGCTAGCTTGCAAAATTACCCGTCAGCCTGCAAACCTGCTTACTGTGGGTAATTTTGTAGGTTACGAGTGGGTTTAACATTTCAAATTGAAATTCACTACGGGTTATGGGTGGGTTTGATATTGAGAAAAAAATCTACCGAATACCAATACAGGTATCCGTCAACCAAGATTCTTTATTTTAATTATTTATATTTTTAATTTTAATCATAAACATTACATTAAAAATTTTAATAATAAATGCATAAGTTAAAGTTGTTAATTCCTAAACTTAACCTATCTCACCGATATATATATTAACATTGATACAATAAGTTTTTAATAACTAGAATTATATAATTTTCAAGTTTAATATTATTATATTTTATTTTAACTTATTGATTTTGTTTTTTTTTACTTTAATGAATGGAACCTAATGATTACTTACTAAAGTTGGGTTTTTTTTGTTTAATTAATTATTAACAATACTTATACAGAATTTACTTGTTAATATTATTGATAATACTTGTATATTGACTAAAAGATGGAGCAAGACATTGATATTAGTGATGATGATTTGCCTATAATAGAAATATTTTGTGTTACATTAATATATTGTGTATTTATTTTAATGTTCAAATTTTAATTTCTTATTTACATTGACAAAATCTAAAATTGAGTATTGCATAGCAGATTTTTTAGGCTATCCTTATAAATTCATATTTTGAATTATATAATTTAATTTTTCATGTATTATTAAAAGTATCATTCTAAATGTAAAAACCCATTGGGTTGGCAATTTTTAAAACCCACAGCGGTGAGTTTTTTAAAAAATAAAAAATTGTTGTCGGGTTACGAGGGAATTTAATAATTTAAATTTTTTTATGGGTGTGGATTTGATAATAACAAACTTGCAGTGGTTGGTGCCTGTTGTCATCCCTAAATAAACTCTCTCTTGAAACTCAAACCTTGTATTTTCTTAATCTTAATACCTAAATCACCCTTCCAAATTAAGGTACAATCTCTTATCTAAGTCTTTATTGCTTATTTCTTATTTTTTAAAAATTAAATCTATTTTAAGTATTTCTGATAGCCCTAAAAGATAGTATTTACTTATCGTAGTGTAGCTAACAAAATGTTGGATTTTCCAGACCCATCATTTTTCTGAGTGCCATACCATGGAGAATATTTTTTGATGAATAAAAACAAAATGTTGCCAAACTGTTTGATTTTACCATCATTTTTAAAACACATGTGAATGTTCAGCTTGCAGGGACAAGTAGGTACATTGCACCATAGCTTGTGCTTGCTGCTAAGTGCAATGAGAAGTATGATGTATATGGTTTTGTTATGTTGCTATTTGATCTTTCGATTGGCAGAGAGAGTCACAACTTTTTGCCATGATAAAATTTTGCTGCTAAACATTTCTTATGGGATCTTGTGAAGAAATATGTGGAAGTAAACGGATTGAATGTGTTGTTACAAGCATACACATATGTTGTTTTCAAATGTGCCTCTCAATTGATAGGAGAAAGGGCAACAATGATTGATGTGGAAAACAACTTAGAAAAATGTGTCTTGTCGGCCCAAATAATTAAATAGATAATAAACAGCCCATCACAAAATTGATTCAGAATATCTTGAGTTGTTGAGGATAATAAATTCATCTAAGTGAAACTGTCTCTAATTAACAAATTTTCTATCTTGTAATGCAACATTTCAGAAGCAAAAACATAGTACATTGTACTTACCGAACTCTCTTATAGTTACAAAATTCTTTCAAGTATTTTTTGAAATCATAACATAAGAAACAACTATCAAGATAAGTTCTTGAACGGAAACAAAAAAGAAAAAAAAGTTCTTGAATTGATAGTTTGATATGAATGAATTAATTGAAGTTTCAGCATCCAATAGCCCTGCTTAAGAATGCTACAAGATCCCGAATAAATTTCTAAATCCCCTAGTTAGGCATTTAATATGTACCGTGTGTTTATATGTTTTTGTTTCTTGGTTTACAAAGAAATTTGGTTAAACTAAAACAGACGTTTCTATCTCCCTGCTCACTGGAATACTCAATTTAGCCCAACTTCTGCACAATGCAATAAGTAAGAGGGTGGTGGCTTGGCAGCAGAGACCGCAAGTTATGCCAATCCACAAACCCTGTTCAAAACATTATAAAGCTCATAAGGTCATTGAATTGGAACAATGAATGAAAATTTGAAAAAGTAATTAATTGATCTCACCTTAACATAAAGCTTCAACTTAAATGCAAGAACTGCTGAAAGTGACGTGCCAATTAAATAGAATGCAGCCAAATTAACCAACACAGCTATGCGCTGCCATCCACATCCTCTTGCCACCCCTGCGCTAATTAGACCGACTGATCACTTTAATTGAAATCAAAATTTTAATATAGTCCTATTTGGTATTGTCGCTGGGCAGCTGCAGTTTTTTAAACCACACCACCTTAGTTCGAAATAAGGTGTATGAATACATAGAAAAATTTGGATGTTGCGAACCTGATAAGACGCCTTGCACAGAATCAAATGTTATGGAGATTGCAAGAAAGGGTGTCAGAGTAGCAAATTTCTTGATTACTTCAGGGCTGTTACTGAAGAAGCCAGCCCAGATATTATGACCAAAAGTTAGAGCCAAAATAACTATAAAAGCAAGGATGACAGAGAGCTTGATGGTCACAGCCATGGCATTCTTAGCTCTATCTTGATTTCCAGCTCCCAGTTCATTTGACACCCTTGTGCTGTCAAGAGGTACAAGTTATTCAGGTTTCCGAATACACAAATCAGAAACTAGAGAACTAGCTAGGAGTTATTTTGTAGACGACTAACCTTACTGTAGCACTAAGACCGCAAGTAATCATGTAAGCCATAGCTTCGGTATTTACACTACAAGATCATGAAACCAGAAATGAAAGATACCAAAGTCAAGGTTGAAGCAATTTACAATAACAAAGATCATACGCTAAAGAAATTGTCAATAAGGACAAGTTAAAATCACCACATAGCTGTCAATGAAGTAGTGAGTTCTGAGTTAGGCATCAATCCGGCTATGGTCACTAGAATCTCAAATGCCCAGTACTCCAAGCTGGAAAAGAATTAATAGTTAAAAGACTAAAAAATTTACAAGGTTATGATGATGTATTGAGATGGTGAAGAGGCAAAGTGAATCAAAATTTGGTTACACTTACCATACCATTGCTGCTGACGGCAGGGCTAGTTTTAAGATGGCGATGATGAAACTGAATGATTCGAAAGAAAATCCTTCCCATGTTTGCTCAAATTTCTTAGCACAAAGGATGTAAATTACAAGTAAAAGCATCGATATCCATAACGAAACTGACACTGCCAGTGAAGCTCCCTTGAAACCAAGGGATGTGCAATTAATAAAAGCATATGTAATGCCAAAATGAATGCCCATTGGGAAACATGAGAATAAGACCAGTGGCAAGACAATGGATTGTGTCTGAAGAAACCTCAAAATGTTCTGTATTAACCCAAATGCAAATAGTCCAGGAATGAGATACTGCATGTAGAGAGCTGCCTGCTTGGAGATTTTGGGATCCTGTTGAAGTAAAACAAGTATAGGTTCTGAATAGAACCACAGGAATGATATGATGATTGAGAAGAATAATGATATGATACAAGAAGCTTGTAGATGTATTCCCATCATTCTGTATACTTTGGCACCAAATCCTTGTCCACAAACTGTTTCAAGTGCTCCACTTAACCCTACCTTAAGACGACAACAAATGAGAAAATGAATCAACTAATGCACCTTGTGAAACTAACTATTAGTAATACGAACAAATTTTCTTGCAGTTTTAGGTGATAATTTCTTTAATTTGACATAACACACCATATGGCAAAAATCTTATTTTTAATCACCACTTTTCAGTTGAATAAAAAGAACTCAATTTTTGCATATGAATTCTATAGTGAAAATCAAATAAAATTTGTCTCGAGAGCTTGTTCTTGTGATTTTGAAACAATTTTATTTAGCTGATCATTATAATTCAAATTCTAGAAAAAATAAGAAATAAATAACTGATTTAAATTTGACCAAACCTCACCTTAAAAAAAACAAGTAAAATTTAGCTCATGGTGTTGCCAAATAATCAATTTGAAGCGGGATGTTTTTTTTTTTTTTTTTTTCAGGCAAATCTTTTTACATGCGGGGAAAATTTATTTATCAAAGGACATAATGAGCCTTTTCAATACGATCAAGCATATCATAGAGAAAAATTAATGCTAAATTAAAAAAAAAACAAAAGAATAATAGAAACAAAACCAAATTAAGATAATGTACGATATAGTATGCTCCTCTGATTTTGTAACTTAAAACTAAGATAGAATAAATCAGCAATTATTAGGACCATTAAAAAAATGAAAGGCCCATATCAACCAACGAAAGCTTCATCTTATCAGAAGCTAAAAATAATAGACAGAAAAGGAAAATAGGCAAGAGAAAGTACAACCGTGCTGACCATGAAAGCGAAGCCAGTGGCAGTGGCCCAAGAATTTGCAAGTGTTGCACCGGCAAGCTCGATTTCTCCAAGATGGCCAGCAAACATTACAGAAACCAAAGGAATCGCATAGTAGAAAACACTGGTAAGAAGCATGGGTAAAGCAAATAAGACTTGAGTCTTGGCCTCTTTAACGTCCAAAAGTTTATTCAACAAAGAACAGAGTTTCTTCTTATTTGCCATAGTTCTTATTTCTTGCAATTTGTTATGAATCTGCTGCTATATATCATAAAAAGGAAGAGTTGCAAGAGTGAGAATGGATTCAAATTACTTTAAAATGAAAGGGAATGAAATTAGATACACATTGTAACTAAGATTTAGAATATATATATACACACACGTGTAACAAACTACTATATGTATGGAGATGATGAGAGTGTGTACCCGAACATAATTGCCAGCTCCGTTGCCACTTGCCAAATCCTTATTTTAGTTATGAATGAAGCTAGACACTTAACCCGAAGTATCTCAATATAGACATATTTTTAAAAGTGTAGTTAAGTTGATTTATAAAATCTTTTTTTAAAAATTATATCATTTAAAGCGGAGTCAAGCTGATTTAATAAAATCCCTTTTTTTAATAAAAAAATTTCATCTCATAAACTTACATTTTTGTTGTAAAGAAACGTAAAAAATCAAATAAGCACAAATACATAAGAACATGAGAAGTACTGTTTAGATTTTTTTTTTTCACTTAATTATTTGATAATTGAGAAAGGATTAAAATTAATTCTTATAAATATTTTTCATGGCGGCTCAAACCATTGCTCTCAATATTATAAGTGCAAGAATTCTCTCATTATACTACAAGTCTATTGGTCGATAATAGTAAGCTTGATAGGTTAAATAAGCACACCCATAACAGATAATGAAAGTATGATAGCATGAGAGAATAAGAGCTGAAGTTTATTAAGTTAAATAAGTACAAGCCTCTAAGAGTGTGGTCAGATTGATTATTATGCTCACCGTAGAGACGTGAAAACTAAGATTCGATTCTTGGGAATAAGAAGGGGGTTAAAAATTTATATTTAAATTTGTCCCACCCCTTTCTTTTTTTTTTTTAAATAAAATTAAATAAATATAATTATATAAAAATATAAAAGTATGAGAGCATTAGAGGTCAGTAGCAATAAGCTTAAATATTTATGACTACATGAGTCTGTGAAGTCAAATAAGCACTTCTGAAGATCATGATTGCAGGAGAGCATGAGTGTGTGAAGTCAAATCAGGAGCTTGATGATAATTTTTCTAATAATTTTAGAAAAAAGTTAAATAAATATTAAAGAATTATTTTTCCAGTGGCGGCTTGGGTCTCCACAGTCATTCTTTGTCTCCACCTCTGGATAATAATCAGCCATATAATTATGTGACGACAAGCTCGACTAGTAAGTGTGCATGCAAGATTATGGACAACTTTTGGAGACATAGTTGCACAGATAAAGAGAAAAAAAGCAAGAAGTGGAGTTGTTTTTGGTAAAGATCGATGTATGGATGATGGAGGTTAAGCCTTGAGTTGACCACTCTCTCATTATGGTCTTTCTTGCTGTTTATAGTCTCTTGCTCTTTATAATCTCATAAATTTAGGGATGACAATGGACATTGTCTGCAGTCAGTTTGTTAATATTAAATTTGTATTTACATAAAATTTAAATTATTAAATTTGCACCCACACTCGCATTTACTGTAGATTTTAATTTTTTAAGAAAATTCACTTACTATAAATTTTGATAATTATTAAATTTGTAATGGTACTTGATAAATTTTTTATGAATTTTTATATTTAAAATTATAATATTCAATATACAAATTTATATTAAAAACTTAAAATTTCACATAATATTCTCAATTTAAAATTTAATCAATGTAAATAAAAAATTAAAATTTCAACATCAATCTAACATAAATTCTCAAATTTAAGTATGAAATACATAAATCCATAAAAGAAAACATAAATAATTCATGCTTTAATTTAAACAACAATTATTGTTTCAATTTCTTATTTAATACAAGCTCCAAAGTTAAGATTTTCCTTTTATTGATTATTATTTGTACCCATCCAATATGATTCCTACAATAAAAATTAAGATTAAAAATATTAATTCAGAGAACAAATTATAATAATGAAATAATCCATGCATTAAGTTAAAGAAGAATAGTTTATATAAAATTATAATAAGTATATAATAATTTATGCATTAAGTTATGACTTGCACACATCACAAGTGTGATAAGTTTAGAACACTTTATATTTATTTAATTTACATATATTTAGATTTAATTATTTTTACAATTAAAATTAAATTAAATTATTTGAAAAAATGGTTGCGGGTTTGGTGGACATCTATGCGGGTATCCGACGGATATTTAGTTAATACTAAATCCACCTAAAAGTTAGTATGAGTTTCAATTTCTAATACCAAACCCACCTGCAACCCGTAGCGGGCGGGTTGGAGCTGGTTTGCGAGTACAATTACCATTCTTACATAAACTCGATAACATAAATTTTTTGTGTGATTTTTGTTTTATTATTCACATATAAATATATGTGACTTTTGGCTTGTAATTTATTTATACTATATTACTATCTTTATAAAATTTGATATTATATTGATGTTAGTAAGTTTCTTTTCATCATATTTCAAGAGTTTATAAACATACAGCAAATGCTTTATCTAGATATGTTTTGTACGGTTTGATTCTCTTGTAGGGGTGAAAGAGTTTCCTTTCCATTTATTATGTGATCTTTTAATACTGATTATTTGTTATAAATGTTTAGGTTTGTACTGGTTATAAGAGTTCAACATTTTAACGGTATATACAAGAGGTTTGAGATCCTAACTATTTCATTCATTGCTCAAAAAGTTTGTTAGTTTAAAAAAAATATGGATGTTTGTATACATTATTGGTTACATTCTTTCATTGGCTAAACTGCTAGGGATTGATGATTAGTGTTTTATAGATTCGATGCATGTATATATGTAAAGGACAATCTAGTTAGGAAAATGATAAATGAACAAATGGATGAGAATTCAATGTAATGTTGGTGACCGACATAAGCTAAGGCCGTGTTGGTTTTTGCCTTGACATCAACGCCAAACTAGAGCTCCACATGCAACATAAGCTGCACTGGTCCCTTGATTATTTGACAGTTAATTTATAGATGGTTTAGGTACCTCTCTTCCTTTTCCCAATTTATCTGCAAAAACAAGCATCTCGTGATGACCAAGTACAAAAAAGAAAGATAAGTATAGAGAGATTACCATGATAAGAATTGATATTCTTAGAGAGTAAACTGCCAAACAAGAGTATAATTAATTTGAAGAGGCCTCCAAACTTTAGTGTTTAATTTTCTTAAAACAGTCTACTGAGCTGTTGTAGAGGTACTTCCAATCAACAATATTAATGGAATCTGGGGTAGAACTCAAAGCCGAAGCACGTATACATACATGCTCGTGAAAACAAACAGTATTAATTATAGCATGTATTACTGCTTGAAAATTATTAGTTTCAGCAGAGAATACTTACCAAACAATTGATAAAGTGAATAAGGAGCTGATCAGTAACAGTTTCCATCCCAACCTCATATACGAGTGCTCATCTTGTACATAAAAAAATGTCTCCAAATTGCTAGGAACTAATTATCCGATAAGAGCGTAGAGTCCATTCTTATAATTATATCGTCCCCTATATGCAAGTAAGTTTAATATATATATAAACTCAAACGTAATGTACAGTATAAATCCTCTCGGATGGGTAATTATAAGAATCTATCTAAATAAAATAATTAATTAGATTCATTCTTAAGCTACTGAAATTTGAAAATAGTATTGGTGAATAAATAAATTTCTTTGAAGTCATTGTTGAAAATTAAGAAATGAAAAAATTTCTTAAAATATTAAGAATTGAAAAAGAGAGAGAAGAAGCCTACATGAACGGAGTCGGTCAGTCCAAATTGTTTGTGGTTGCATCCATTGATCATATAACACAGTATTTAGATTTTTTATTTTTTTATTTTTGGAAAAAATGGGTTTCAATAATTTAATAAAACCTTGAATCATGTGCATTTCAATTATCATAAATATTATTATTCTTGTGAGTAGATTGTTGATTTTTGGAATTGACTTAGCTCACCATTAAATTAATATTTTCTTTCAGTTCCTTAGATAATCTTTCTTGAAAATAAAAGTGAACTTTCTGTCAAATTAAAGTTTGAAAAAATAATTAAGAATTATTATTTATCTTAATCATATCCCGCTTTTATTATCTTTTCATGTCATTAAAGTTCAAAAATCAATAAAAATAATTATTAAAGAATCATAAACTGTATTCTTGGGGGACCATAATTGCTTCATCTACTCTTACCCTCTTATTGTTCTAACTTCAAAGTGAATCGTTTGTTTTATTTTTCAAAGATATGTTTATACTTAACAAGGGCAAGAACTATCTAGCCATTAGCCTATGATTTTTTTTTTAATTATAACTAATTGGCATATCTTGACAATTCTTTAAACTTAATAACCTAGCTCTCTAAAATATTATAAATTATATTGTTAGTAATATTTTTTCTCTCTTACCAACATGAAATTGTTACCGATTTCTTCGGCAAGAAATGGAATGAAGCACTATTTTAACTCATCTTCATGTCCACAAAAAAATAAATCATTAGCAAAAGAAGAAAAAAAAAAGTTTCAATCCATAGCAATATTGATAGAGACACATTAAAAAGAGGGTGGGCTAAAGACTTCATTTGATAGAGACACAAACAATGGGGTTGATTATGACTTGCATAGGGAAATAGAATTTTGTTTCGTGAACGAAATTTTGGAGCACAGCATATAAAAAATTAATTACAACTGGTAGAATCCTCCGCTAGCTAATTAGTATAATATATGTGAACCATATTTGTATGATGCAAATTAAATACATACTATGTGGAGATAAAAGTGGTACGATTATAATAATCCCGCACCAAAAATGGTGTGATATCATGAGTTACGTTGAGTAAATTAAAATGCTTACTAAATTCTTCATTGTTATGTATAAAAAAAGAAGGATTGTTTAGAGATTAGATTATTGCCTAGATAAGCATTTAAAGTTGAAATGATTGGATCGATAATAGAAATTCAGTGTAGAAAGTTCCAATTTACCAAAAAATCAAAATGATGTCATTGTCTTACGTAGTCATCCAATAAATGCTTATTTCACTTACATAATAATTTGTCCTATAATATCTGTAACGTGTTAGCTAATAATTAGAATCCGAAAGCTACATATAAGAGTCGCAACTCTCTCATTTTTCTCTCACACTGTGAAGACTACAGACAAGACAATGCTATTCGTTACCATAAATTTTGATAGATTAATATTATACATTTTAAATTTTTTATTTTAAATAATTATTTTAAATAATATGATATTAATAAATTAATTGGTAAGATAATATATTTAATTTATTTTAATTTTATCAATTAATTGATGAATGTCATATTATTTATGATAAAAATTTTAAGATGTGTAACATTATTGTTTTGATATTGAAAACATTATTATATAAGTGCAGTTTTGATTTAAAGTTTTACTCTTTATCAACCAATGATTTCGAGATTTCTTCTTCTTCTTTTTGGGGATAAATTTCAAGGATGTTACTCTCACATTTGTGTGATTATATTATAAACGGCACTAAATAAAAATCCAAAATTGCTGAGATGAGGAAAGATATTATATCATGTTTAATTCTCATTGAAAGTGTAGATGAATTTTATTAATATTTAATATGGTATTATCTACATTACTCAAATGTCAAAAACTCGAAACAATGTTTATTCAGTAAACAAAGCTAATTACAAAATCAATTGTATTTTGATTTCTCAGAACAAAAGTAGTTAAGACGTACTTAATATTAAATACAAAAGTGCTCCTAGACCTAATAATTGCCTTTCAAGGGTTCATTTATACTCGCCTTGCTAGTTATTCATAAGCTAATTTCAGATTATTCTCTTCATAAATTTATTATTTTTAAAACATTCATTTTATTTTAAAAAACCTTAATTTACCCCTATTTTTATTTTTATTATAAAAAAGAAATCATCAACCGTGTTTGTCATTTCCTTTATCTTTTGAAAAGAAGAAAGAAAGTAATATAATATTTTTAAAAATAAGAAAATAATTTGAAGACAATGAATTCAAGAGGGGTAATCTAAATTTACCCAAATTCGTAGTTTAAGGCTTGACTTGACCTTTCTTTGGCACCACGAGTGAAAAAAGTAGAGGAAGAAAAAGCCAGAAGCGCATGCCTACCAAACATCAACGAAGAGAAAAGAATAAAGAAAATGGATAAAAGTAGTCTCAAAGTGCTTTCTCAAATGGGGTGATTGTATATTTATTCATTCATGTTATTTAAAATTTGATATTGCTCTCAAAACCCTATTTTAAAAAGGGTCTCTGCATGTACGTATTTAAGGTTTTTAATAGTGACAAAATTGGGTGGAGCCTTAAGCTTTGTTAGTGCTTTTTCATGAACCATGATTGTGTTACCTATTCTTTAGAAACGCTAGCTAGTCATAGGGATTATGTTATTGAAGGCCCCACGTGTGCCGTGATTGGTTTTTTGTGAGTTTATGCGAGTAACCCAAAACCGAAAGTGCTTTTCTAATGAATGATTAATCATATTTCACCCTTCACACATTTTATTCGTTGAAGGTTCACTATCTCTAATTCTGCATTAAAAAATTAGGGATGATAGAGAATTTTATGAAGAAAGTGCTTTCTCAAAAGTACCTTTTAAAAAAAAGTTATTTAAAATTAATATTCATTAAAAAAGAGATTTACGAAGTTATGATTTAGTACTACTATGAACAGCAGCTAATTAAGGTCGTTACAAAGATCATTTGAAATACAAGTTGGTGAAATAAATAGCAGCAAAAAAAAAAAAAAAATTATATCTCAATGTTTTATTTTATTTTATATTTTGGGGTAAATAGAAGAGAGAATGTGAAAAGAGCAATAAGAAGTACAATAGCAAATACACCTACATTTTAACACCAACTTGGCGTGAAGGTAACATGTATACAGGGGCCAAGCTCATTGGCTCGTTTATCATTTTGATAAACTTGTTGTAATAAATATGAACTTAATGTCTTTAATCTTGTATTTTCAATTAAATACATATTTTAGAAAAAAAATTGAGATTTACCTTGATTAATCATGAATTCAAACTTAAAAACTCGTTATGGAGCTTGTATTGATTGTCAATAAATTGATCCAAGTGCTGCAAAGCTGTTGCCTTCACCTTAGATCGAAATTGTTTGAATGTACTGTGTATATGAATAGTGAAGTCGAGAGAGAAAAGAGAGAGAGAGGTGTATTGCACTCATTCCCCAGATTTTTCAACAGTTAACTCCCAATAGGTTGAAGTCACTTAAATATTATGGCTGAGTGCAGGGACCCTTCATGTGTTAGTACAAAATTGCCCATCTCATTATGAGCTATAATAATATAATTAAAGGTTATACTTGTCCATAATATACTACTATATAGGGTATGACAAAATTAGACTCATTAACACAATATTTGATCACTTAATACATGAGTCTGTTAAGATTACTCCTTAATATTTGACATTAGTCACGTATTAATTCGGTAAAACATAAAACAATTAAAATAATTTATGCTAGTCTACAATATGTGAGAAATAAATCTAACAATCTCCCACTTGGACGGCATAAGTCATTCTAATGATAGTTTTAAAATAAAATATTTTGAAAACAACCGAATTAATCAATATGCAACTATAGCAAAAGGTCAAATGTGAGCAATCACCCAAACATCAACAAGTCCAAAATGTGTCACAAGTATCAAATCATGTGTGCACCGACAGGATGCTCCACACAACAAGTATAATAATGAAAATAGCATGGAAATGTGATCAACATGCCTATTTCCATAAGGTCCACATGTCTAGCAAAATGAGACGAAACTAAAATGTCTCATAGACCATCTCTTCTATATAACCATAATGAGACTAGATCAAAATGTCTCAAGAAGCGAGCTTCCATTTTATCATAATGAGACTAGTGCCAAAATATCTCAAGGAAGCTGTGCTTTTATATACATAATGAGACTGAAACCAAATGTCTCAAGAAAGCACACTGAAGCCAAGCCAAAATACTTCAGTTCAAAATGTCCATAATGAGACTAAACCAAATGTCTCGGACCACAATATCCTCATGATATACATAATGCCATATTCAACCAAATGTGTACACAATATATGACATATCAATGTTATATAACAATATGCATGCATAATAACAAAATATGAATAATACAAAATCTCATTTAAGTTGAAACATATAATACAAACCAGAACTCTCACTGACTCAACATATAAAAGAGGATTCTAACAATCCCATATAAGTCGCATGATCCTTAAATACTTTTGGAGTTAAAGCTTTAGTAAGTGGATCAGCTAACATGAGTTCTATAGGTATATACTCTACTGATACATAAGATAGAGTAATTTTATCTCTCACAAATAAGTATTTAACATCAATATACTTGGAGCGTGAGGAAATCCCTGTATTATGAGAAAAAGAAACAGCTGCAGAATTATCACAATATATCTTTAATAGCCTCGGCACAGTCAACAAAAAATCTAATCCTGTGATAAAATTATACATCCACAAAACTTGACGTGTGGCCTCAAAACATGCTATATATTCTGCCTCTATTGTTGAAGAAGCTATAAGTGTTTGCTTGACACTCTTCCATAATATAGCTCCTCCTGCCATCATAAAGATATAACCAGATGTGGATTTCTTGTCTTCCAGACAGCCTGCGAAATCAGCATCAGAATATCCAACTATATTTAAGTAGTCAGATTGCTGATATGTCAATGCAAGGTCTTTAGTAGCTTGTAAATATCTGAGCACTTTCTTTACAGCCTTCCAGTGTTCAAAACCAGGATTGCTCAAGTATCTTTTAAGTACACCCACTGCAAAAGCAATGTCAGGGCATGTATAAACTTGAGCATACATCAAGCTACCCACAACTGATGTATATGGAACTGTTTGCATTCTAGCTTTATTTACATCATTATCTGGACATTGAGACTTGGAAAGTTTGTCACCCTTTATTATTAGTGCTTTTCTAGGAGCACAAGACTGTAGATTAAACATTTTCAGAACATGATCAATATAAGTCCTTTGAGACAATCCTAGAACTCCTCTAGATCTGTCACAAAGAATCTCTATCCCTAATACATAATGAGCTTCACCGAGATCCTTCATGTCAAACTTGTATGACAACATCTGTTTTGTCTCAAGTAAAAAATCAGTGTCACTAGCAGCGAGCAATATATCATCCATATAAAGCACCAAAATGATGTATCTGCTCCCATTGATCTTCAAGTATATACATTGATCAACAATGTTCTCTTGAATTCCAAAAAGAGGTGACAATATCATGATATTTCACCACTCTCTAGACGCTTGTTTAAGTCCATAAATAGACCTTTTAAGCTTACACACCATGTCTCCTTTGCCAAGCTCAACAAAGCCATCAGGTTGCACCATATACACATTTTCAGATAAGTTTCCATTAAGAAAAGCTGTCTTCACATCCATATGATATAATTCTAAATTAAAATGAGGTATAAATGCCATGATAATACGGAATGAGTCTTTGGTAGAAACATGAGAGTAGGTTTCTGTATAATCAATACATTCTCTCTGACTGAAACCCTTGGCCACAAGTCTGGCCTTGTATATTTCCATCTGACCTCTGGCATCTCTTTTAGTTTTAAAAATCCATTTGCAACCAATTGGCCAGCATCCATCTGGCAATTCAACTAAGTCCCAAACCCCATTGTGATACATGGATGCCATCTCATCCTGCATGACATGTGTCCAAGATGAAGATTCTGTACAACTGATGGCTTCTTGAAAGATAACAGGGTCAGATGATAAATCACCATCAATGTCATGTTCCTGCAAGTAAACCACATAATCATCAGAAATTACAGGTCTTCTGACCATTTCGGATCTTCTTAATCGCACATCAGTGACATTATCCTCCACAGCCATAGCCTCCAAAACATGAGGAGATTCAAGATCAAGAGAATGAACATCAATACGTGGTAATCCCATTGCAGAAGCTGGATAAGATGAAACAGACAAAATCAAAAGTTCTTCTCTTAATGTGAGATTGTGAGGCTCAGTACTCCCACTACTCTTATCATTCTCAAAATAATGGCACGATCAAACTCAATGATTCTGGTAGTATGGGAAGAACAATAAAACCTAGAACCCCTTGAGCCTATACAATAGTCAATAAAATGACCACTAATAGTCTTCGGATGAAGTTTCCTTGATTGTGGATTATATGGCCTTACTTCTGCTCTGCATCCCCAGACATGAAAGTGACGAATACTAAGTTTCTTTCCTGACCATAATTGATAAGGAGTTTTGGGCACTGACTTATTGGATACTTGATTCAAAATATAAGCAGCAGTTTTCACGGCTTCACCCCACAGAAAATCTGGTAAGGTAGAGTTGCTCAATATGCATCGCACCATGTCAAGAAGGGTACGGTTTCTTCTTTCTGCAATTCCATTCTGTTCAGGAGTCTAGACATTGTGAACTGAGCTTCTATTCCACATTCCTGAAGAAATCTAGCAAAAGGTCTACGATTACGCCTAGTTTCATCATATCACCCATAGTACTCACCAGCTCTATATGATCTCACTGATTTAATCATTTTACCCTTTTGGAGCTCAACATTAGCCTTAAAGACTTGAAAAACAGACAAGGATTCAGCCTTTTCAATAAGAAGCTCAATATGACTATAACGAGAAAAGTCATCGATGAATGTGATGAAGTACTTATAACCACCTATAGCAACAGGAGTAAACGACCCACATATGTCTATATGTATCAACTCCAGAACCTGCTGACTTTTCTGAATTATCTCTTTTCTAGTTTTGACAGTAAATTTGCCTTTGATATAATCAACACAAGTGTCAATATAAAAAAAGTCTAGATTATAGAGAATACCATCTTTAATGAGTCTTTCCATCATCTGTTTGGAAATGTGACCTAATCGTTTATACCACAACATAGAGGAATTTTCATCAACCCTTTTACTATTAAAGCTAACAACATTCATAACATGAGCATTGGATGATGATTCAGCAGCATAAGGAAATAAATCAATCATATATAAGTCATCATATAGAGTGCCAGAACTAACTAGCTCTGAATTGCGGAATAAGTAAACTTTTCTGTCAACAAAATGAAAAGTTTAGCCACATCTATCCAAAATAGATACAGATACCAAGTTTCTTCTAATAGAAGGAATATAAGCTGTATTTGATAGATTCAAAAATTGGCCTGTAGTTAGGTGTAGTCTGACAACTCTTATACTTTCAACTTTGACCTTTACTCCATTGCCCATATGTACAATCAGCTCTCCTTCATTGGGCTCCCTCCTGCTTTTGAATTTTTGTAAAGAATTTGTTATATTAATGGTTGCACCAGTATCCAACCACCAAGTATTAGAAGGAACATTAACAAGATTGGATTCAAAACCCACAAAAGCTACATGAATACCTTTCTTTTCCAGTCATGCTTTGAATCCTCTGCATTCAGCTTTCTTATGCCCATATTTCTTACAGAAATGACATTTTTCTTTAAAGCCTTCAGAAGTGGAACCAGAAGTAGTAGAAGATTTGTCACGTGAAGTTTTCTTTCCAAACTTCTTATTCTTAAAAAACTTATTTCTACATTTTGAAGAACTTTTCTTCACACTCCCACTCTCTTAACTAGTGGCCATCATAGTAGTGTGCGATTTTCTCTTCTTCAATGATTTCTCTTTTTGAACTACATAAGCAGTTAACTTATTGATATTTCAAGTGTCTCTCTGAGTGTTATATTGACTTCTCATATTTCTGAACTGTAGTGGAAGAGATTCAAAAATTTGGAATACCAAGTAGTCATCAGGCAAACTGACATCCATGTCTTTCAGCTTCTTATGGTAACTTGTCATTTTCAGAATGTGCTCTCTCACTCCAGAAACACCATCATACTAGGTATTAGTAAGCAATCTTAGAAAGTTACCCTTTCCAACCTTGTATACCTTCTTAAAAGTTCTTCCCACTATTGCCAAATAATCTTTAGCCTTGTCACATGCAGGGATGCTATCTCTGATCGTTCTATCAATAGTGTATTTCATTGTGTCCAGACAGTGTCTATTGGATTCATCCCAAACCATCCACTCTTCTCTTTCAGTAGCAGTACTCCTATCTGTGGGCTTGGATGGTTCATCAACTCTCAAAGACTTGACGGATTCACGCCAGTCCTCATAATTTGTCCCAGTCAAAGTCTTAATGGAGGCAACTTGGAGAAAGGAAAGAATATCTAGAGCTGAGAAATTAACAATAAGTATTAATAAACATGTGAAAATAAAATCATGCCATAAACAATGATTTCTCATTTTACAATTCTCCATTAATAGCACAATATGTTAGACATCCTTTAACAATAAAGGAGTACTCTAACCCAAAGATAAAGCAGACAAGTTGAATATAACACCAATATTGACCTATTACCGATAGGGTAATTAAGTCACTCAGTAGAAAATACCCAAAAAATCTCTTTACCCACCCAAGCATCCTACCAAGTAATGATTTGCCGACAGGGCAATATCATCACCCGTATGGATCTTGGTTATAGCAACAATAATTCAACACACAATCCGTAATCAATAATTATAAATGGATAATTAATTGCAAAACACCGAATAACTTATCATGATTGGTTCTACGACAGGTAGATACACAATCACTCTAAATTAAAATTTTGTCATGCATATTATTTCATACATTAACTAAAATTAAGACCAAATAAACTTTATAAAACATAATTAAAGCTTTTACCAAAATATTTAATTAAATTAAAATATCTATATACCTTAGTAAAATGTATGAATGTCATGCCCATAATATACAACAATGATGGATTATTTTATAATTGAAATTTTGAAAAAAATTTTCAAAAATTATGAAAATTTAGGATTTAAATGTAGAATTTTCAGAATTATAGCCACTATTTATAATAACAAAACATTTGGCCCTAGGTGTAAATAAAATTAAATAACTTTATAGTCTCTATTATAATATCTTAAAACATAATGGGCCAAAATAATATTTAGAGAATATTTGGACCATAATATAATTTCATAATAGATTAAGGATCCAAATGATAATGACTTAGGTTAAAAAATAATTATCTAAAATATCAGGGATCTAAAGGATATTATCTCATATGGACTTTCGGTCAAGGACCAAAACGAAAATATTGAAAAATATTTAGGCTATAATATAAATTGATAAACTGTAGGGACTCAAATGATAATTTTACTGCAATTCATCTTCTTCCTTGCGATGAAGCTACAGTAGATACAGTAACTACAGTAACATTTTCTTGAACAACCTGATTTTGGCCACCAAAAAAATGAAAAAAATTATATTTCTACTCCTTAAACATCACCCATGTATTATTCAATGACCCAATAAAAAAAAATTCTATGGGTGTGTCAAAGCTTGATTCATCACAAAAAATGGTTATGGTTCAATAGGAAATACATAACCATGAGCTCTGATACCAATTGTTGTAATAAATATAAACTTAATGCCCTTAATCTTGTATTTTCAATTAAACACATATTTTAGGAAAAATTTGAAATTTACCTTGATTAACCATGAATCCAAACTTAAAAACTCGTTATGTAGCTTGTATGGATTGCCAAAAAATTGATCCAAATGCTGCAAAGCTGCTGCCTTCACCTCAGATCAAAATTGCTTGAATGTACTGTATATATAAATAGTGAAGTTAGGTGAGAAAAGAGAGAGAGAGGTGCATTGCACTCATTTTCCAGATTTTTCAACAGTTAACTCCTAATACGTTGAAGTCACTTAAATATTGTGGCTGAGTGCAGGAACCCTTTATGTGTTAGTACAAAATTGCCCATCCCATTATGAGTTATAATAATACAATTAAAGGTTATACTTATCCATAATATACTACCATATAAGGTATGATAAAATCAGATTCATTAACACAATATTTGATCACTTAATACATTAGTCTGTCAAGATTGCTCTTTAATATTTGACATTAGTCACATATTAATTCGATAAAATATAAAATAATTAAAATAATTTATATTAATTCACAATACGTGAGAAATAAATCTAACAAAACCTTTTAAAATGACAGTAAGACTGATTTAGTTGGAAAAGATTCCACAACGTACCATGATGATTTCATCTTAAGTAACATGCGCAATCACTATTCTCCATTTTACTCCATATAATAATACATAAAGAATAATTATTCCACTAGTTTCAGAAAGTGCATTGCAGAGTTGGGACAGTGCACAAAGAGAGAGAGAGAATCTTTCATTCCACTAATATGTCAAAGTTTGAAAAGGGCACCGCCCTTCTAGATGGGCGGTGCCCCATTCTCTCCATTCAACACGGCACGCGGTGCCGTGTTGAGAAAATATATATATATATATATATATATATATAATAAAATAATAATGCATAGTAACCAAAATGAAGTTTATAAATTGAGTACCATTCCTCATTTCAATCATCCCGGAAAATTCATTTATTCTTGTACTGAGAGAATTTTGAGAGTTATTGGGTGTAATTGGGGTATTGGGAAGTGAGAATAGTTTTCCCCTAGTTATAGAGAGAGTATAATTATTCTCCTTTATTATTAGAGAGAAATTATTATTTTTCCAGTATAATAAAATTATTTCCTTCTGTCTTTGCCCGTGGATGTAGGCTATAAGCTGAACCATGTAATTTCTAATATTCATATTTGTGCTTGCTCTTTATTTTTCTTCCAATCTCATTTAGCTGTGTTTCTGTTTCACCCATAAATCTCTTTACAGTGGTATCAGAGCGAGGTTGCATTTTTTGGAATCGGGGTTACTGTTCATGTATACAGGTTACTATTCACGTATACGGTACTGTTCACATGGAACAGTGAGAGCCGATCCTGACTAAGTTATGGCGGCAAAATACGAGATTGAGAAGTTCAATGGGAACAATTTCTCGTTGTGGAAAATGAAGATGAAAGCTATCCTGAGAAAAAACAATTGCTTGGCAGCAATTGAAGAAAGACCCATAGAGGTAACTGATGATGCTAAGTGGAACGAAATAGACGGTAATGCAATTGCTGATCTACACTTAGCACTTGCAGATGAGGTGTTATCCGGTGTGGCAGAGAAAAAGACAGCGAAGGAAATATGGGATACTCTCACAAAGTTGTATGAGGTTAAGTCGCTGCACAACAAGATCTTTTTAAAGAGGAGACTCTATACTCTTCGCATGGCGGAATCTACATCAGTAACCGACCATATCAACACCTTGAAGACTCTATTTTCGCAACTCACAACGTTGGGTCACAAAATAGAGGAAAATGAACGTGCGGAGCTTCTACTTCAAAGTCTACCAGATTCGTATGATCAACTCATCATCAATCTGACGAACAACAACCCGACGGACAGTCTAGTTTTCGATGATGTTGCAGCCTCCATCTTAAACGAGGAAAGCAGGCGCAAGACCAAGGAAGATAGACATGCAAGTTCGCAGCAAGCAGAAGCGCTATTGGTGACGAGAGGGAGATCAACAGAACGTGGCCCCAGTGGGAGTTACAATCATGGTAGATCAAAATCCAGAAGCAAGAAGAATGTGAAATGCTACAATTGTGGCAAGAAAGGGCATGTGCAGAAAGAGTGTTGGAGCAATCGAAGAGTAGAGAGATAAAGCACCGAGTCATCAAATGCTCGTGGTTGTGTGGCTAGTACTTCGGATGATGGCAAAATTCTCTATAGCGAGGCAAGAATTGCTATGAAGGCGTAAAGCGGTTAGTCGACGTCCGGCTTATAGACTCGGGAGCAACATGGCATATGACCTCCTGAGAGAATGGTTCCACACATATGAACCAATCTCGGGAGGATCCGTGTACATGGGCGACGACCATGCCTTGAGATTCATCGGTATTGGTATCGTCAAAATAAAATGTATGATGGTACAGTTCAGCACAATTCAGGAGGTACGATATGTCAAAGGCTCGAAGAAAAATCTATTGTCTTTAGCACAAATAGATAGTCTTGGGTGCAAAGCCCATATTGAAAATGGGATGATAAAAATTGTCAGAGGAGCGCTTGTGTTAATGAAGGCAGAAAAGATCAGTGCGAATCTATTCATGCTTCAAGGAGAAACACTACAGGAAGCTGATGCGTGTGTCGCGTCAAATGGAGAAGAGTCAACGATGATGTGGCATCTCAGACTTGGCCATGTCAGAACAAGGTTTGAAGATTCTCTCTCAGCGACAGCTGCTTCTGGGACTCAAATCGATAAGTCTACCTTTTTGTGAGCATTGTGTTATAAGTAAACAGCATAGATTGAAATTTAGCAAATCTCATGCTAGAAGTAAATGTATTCTCAACTTAGTTCATTATGATGTTTGGGAATCACCGGATTTATCTCAAGGAGGTGCAAAGTACTTCGTTACTTTTACTGATGATTACTCCAGGAGATGTTGGGTGTATCCAATCAAGAAAAAGTCAGATGTGTTTCTAGTATTCAAGGAATTCAAAGCGCTGGGTTGAACTTGAATCGGGAAAAGATCAAGTGCTTAAGAACGGATAATGGCGGAGAGTATACAGATGGTGCATTTCTTGCATCATCGTAAGCAGAAGGTATTCGGAGGCGCTTCATGACGCATACACTCCTCAACAAAATGGAGTGGCGGAGCGGATGAACGTAACTCTTACAGAGAGGATAAGAGCTATGTTGAAGATCGCTAGTCTACCTAACTCTTTTAGGTCAAGCAACCAAACCGCTCATTATGTGATAAATCGGTCTCCATCAACGACCATTGAGTTGAAGACACCAATGGAGATGTGGACGAGTAAGGCACTGATTACTCTCATTTACATGCATTTGAAAGTCCCAGATATGTAATGTATAATGCCCAAGAAAGAACAAAGCTAAATCCAAAATCTAGGAGGTGTATCTTTTGGGGTATGCTCGATGGTGTCAAGGGTATCGTCTGCGGGATCCCACCGCCCACAAGATTGTCATCGATAGAGATGTTGTCTTTGTAGAAGATCAACCGCAAAAGAAAGATGGGATGATAAGATCGTGAAAGAAAAGTCGAGACTACACCGGTATATGTAGAAAATAGTCAGGAAGATTCAGAGTCTTCTGAAGCAGCACCAGAGCACGAGGAACAAGAACCAGTCGAGTCTGAGTCTCCAGAAGTTCACCGGTCAACTCGAGAGAGACGACCACCAACTTGGCACTCAGAGTATGTTACAGAGATCAATGTTGCATATTGTCTTTTAACAGAGGATGGAGAGCCATCAACTTTCCATGAATCTTTAAACAATTTCGGATGTTACTTTGTGGACTGACAGAATGCGGGAAGAAATTGAAGCTCTACACAAAAATAAGACATGGGAACTTGTGCCACTGCCACATGGAAGAAAAGCCATTGGAAACAAATGGGTCTACAAGATCAAACGTGATGGCAATAATCAAGTGGAGCGGTATCGTGTAAGATTGGTGGTAAAGGGATATGCTCGTAGAAGAAGGTATTGACTTCAATGAGATCTTTCTCCAGTAGTTAGACTCACGACAATCGAGTAGTCTTGGCAATGTGTGCTACATCTCGACTTACATCTAGAACAATTAGATGTGAAACCGCATTTCTTCATGGAGAACTTGAAGAAGAAATTTATATGCTCCAACCGTAAGGTTTCATTGAAACGAGCAAGGAGAACTTGGTTTGCAGATTAAACAAATCTCTATACTGGTCTCAAACAGCGCCGAGGTGTTGGTATAAGAGATTTGATTCCTTCATCATGAGCCTTGGATACAACAGACTCGATTCGGACCATTGTGCTTATTACAAGAGATTTGAGGACAATGATTTTATCATTTTGTTGTTGTATGTGGACGACATGTTGGTCGCAGGCCCCAACAAAGATCAAGTCCAAGAATTAAAGGCACAGTTGGCTAGGGAGTTTGAAATGAAGGACTTGGGACCGATGAAACAAGATTCTAGGGATGCAAATTCACCGAGACGTAAATAATATGAAGATTTGGCTTTCACGGAAGAATTACTTGAAGAAAATCTTGTGACGCTTCAACATGCAAGATTGTAAGCCAATTTCTACCCCACTTCTTGTTAATTTCAAGTTATCCTCAAGTATGTGTCCTAGCAATGAAGCAGAGAGGAAGGAGATGTCTCGAGTACCATATGCATCAGCAGTGGGAAGTTTGATGTCGCTATGATCTGTACAAGACCAGACATTGCACAAGCAGTGGGAGTAGTTAGTCGATACATGGCGAATCCTGGTGGAGAACATTGGCAAACTGTGAAGAGGATTCTAAGATACATCAGAAGAACCTCAGATGTTGCATTATGTTATGGAGGATCGAATTTCATCGTCGGAGGCTACGTGGATTCGATTCGCAGTGACCTTGATAAAAGAAAATCCACTACTAGCTATGTGTTTACACTTGCAGGAGGAGTCATGAGTCGGGTTTCAAACTGCAGACTATTGTGGCTTTATCTACGATGCAGGCAGAATACATGGCAGCTACACAAGCATGCAAGGAAGCTATTTGGATACAAAGGTTACTTAAAGAGCTCGGGCACAAACAAGAGAAAATTCCTGTGTTTTGTGACAGTCAGAGTGCTTTGCATATTGCAAAGAATCCAGTCTTTCATTCCGTGACAAAACATATAGAGTACAAGTATCACTGCTCGAGAAGTAGTGGAAGATGGAAGTGTAGATTTACAGAAAATCCATACCAAGGAGAACCTAGCAGATGTTATGACTAAACCAATCATTACTGACAAGTTTGTATGGAGTACATCTTCGTGTGGCTTAGCAGAAAGTAAGCAACATGTCAATGGCAAAGCAGAAAGGATGGTGTGGAGATTGATTGGTTCTCGATCAAATCTTCAAGTGGGAGAATGTCAAAGTTTGAAAAGGGCATCGCCTCTTCAGATGGGCGGTGCTCCATTCTCTCCATTCAACACGCAGACGCGTGTCGTGTTGAGAAAAATATATATATTATATATATATAATAAAATAATAATGCATAGTAACCAAAATGCAATTTATAAATTGAGCACCATTCCTCATTTCAATCATCCCGAAAATTCATTTCTTCTGTATTGAGAGAATTTTGAGAGTTATTAGGTGTAATTGGGGTATTGGGAAGTGAGAATAGTTTTCTCCTAGTTATTGAGAGAGTATAATTATTCTCCTCTATTATTAGAGAGAAATTATTATTTTTCCAGTATAATAAAATTATTTTCTTCTGTCTTTGCCCGTGGATGTAGGCTATAAGCCGAACCACGTAATTTCTAGTATTCATATTTGTGCTTACTCTTTATTTTTCTTCCAATTTTATTTAGCTGTGTTTCTGTTTCACCCATAAATCTCCTTACATAATAAACAGGTGTTAACAGACCAATACCTAGGAAGATATACAAATAAACTGGAATAGCTTTTAAAAAATTAAAAAGGGAGGTAAGTGGCAACAAACTAGTTGACATGAAATTCCTGCTATTAAAACGCAAAATGAAACGACCTACCGGTGTAATCCCAGCCTGGGTGGTGATGGCTCCAGTTCGAGTTGCCCCAGCCTGCAGACATTGATTTTACTGTTAAATCAAAAAAAAAAAATTGGGCATGGAATAAGCACAAAAAAAAAAGAAAGGTAATTACCCTGAGTGGGCTGGGGGTAAGATTGGGAAACTTGGTTGGTTTATGCCCACCATCTACACACAGTTTCGCCAAGTCTAAGCCCACCTGAATCTGTACCAAGCCTACCAAGCACTGGAACTCGTAACCCGCCAGCCCATGGGCCAAGCCCACCAAAACTTGCTCCTAGCCCGCCAGTATATCAACCTGACAACCTCCAATGGTTCACCCCCACCGGCTACACCACCACTGCCACTGCCACCACATTAAAATCCCCGGTTTGCGGTTTCGTGTGTTGCCACGCCCACAGTGCCAGACTCGATAATCCAAGAGGCCACGGATATGCATGCCGAATAGAAGCGGATGGCAAGCCTATTCAGCCCAATGGCCGTGCTTTCAGCCCAATACTTTGTTTGCATATGCTTCTTACGCTTTCGTAGTTCCTGGCAGAAGACGCAGATTCGTGGGGGAACCTGTGATTTTGGTGGGATTGCCATGCTTGTCACAACTGATCCAAGTAAGTTCGGTCAATTATATTTTTACACAAAAGAGAATATAAAAGTCTTTTGAGATCACAACATTGTCTAATATGAATACTCAAACATCGTATTTTGTAATAAAACAATATTGTTTAGCCTCTCATCTGTATTTTAAAAAGCAAGAACATTAAGTGACTAAAATATAAGAATTGATTTTTTTTTTCTTTAAATTTAAAGAGTGCTTAGTATGCCTCAATTGGCATCTCATATGTTACGTTAAGTGATAAGTGGGTAAAAGACGCTTGTGTGAACCTCAAAATGAATATTAAGCAAAAGTAATATTAAGCGATAATTGAATGAAGATATTCTAAAATTTAAAAGTAAATATAGAAGTTTAAAAGTTACAAATAAAGTTTTAATGAATTTGTTTACGATGTTTTTAAAATATCATAGCATCTCACATATTTGTATTATTTATAAGTATATATATATATATATATATATATATATATAACTAATATATATGTTTTGGTATATAAAAATTGACTTATTGATTTTGTATTCATTATAGTTTATTATAATTCTTAAATATTAAGGTTGATTCATGATGGGCAAAGAAAAGTCTTGATTTGAGGATCATAGCTGGTTTGGCATATAAAGTCTTTTGGGTTATACTACCTAAAAAAAAATTAACAATGATAGTTTTTGACCGTCAGGCACGCTGCTAGATGGTGGTTGTCCAACCATCATTTAAGCATGTGTTCAGAAATTTTAGATAATGACTTTCTATGTTATTAATTTAAAATGTTTTTATCCATCATAAAAATGTCGTTGACATATGATTATTTTTAGTGATTATATCTTCCATGCATGACTAATATCTATCATAAAAATTAGATATTTTATTATAATTAATAATTAATTAATATTAAATAATATAAAATAAAAAAATTAACCTGACGTGATTATTTTTAATTATTTTGGCAAGAATTGCAATTATTTTTAAATTTTTATTACCAATTTGAAAATTTTTGCACCAATTGTTATTATTATTATTGAATAAAACTTGTGTCAGGCCACCTATATTTACTGTTTATATTGAACAAGTTAACCAAAGTGCCTGCCTTAGTGAAATTTGTGCATCCTGGGTACGATGGCTTCTCAACTTCTAGAAGTATCTACTGTGTTGCTATTATCATAGCATGTAAACTCAAATGAAATATCTACGTCTACATTAGGAAGTGGTGTGTCATCTTCCCCATGCCAACTCCAGGTCGTGTAAGAAACATCAACGCTATTGAAAATACAAATGTTCACGACCAACCTTTCAACCTTTCGTGTACAAAAGGATAAATTCATACATTTAGTACAAGAACATTTAATAATGATACTGCCATCGGCATTATCAATAGCAAACTTCATAAATTCTTCACATCTTCATACTCTTTTGTTATTTTACTATAATTCATGCAAGACTTATCCATTTTTAATTTCAATTAGATATGATCCTAACACATTAAGGAGGTTACATATAAAATAAAAAAAAAATCAGAATATATCACCAATACATGTAAGCAATGTACAAATTAATAATGACTTAAATACCTTTGTTGCAACATAAACAAATGATGATGAAAAACATCAAAAAATAAATAAATAAAGAACAGATAGAAGAATACATAAACTAAAGTAGCAATATTGTCAGCATCGAAAAAGGGAAAAAGAGAAAAATTCATTCAAAGAATTGGCAAAAAATAAGACATTTAAAACTTTGGTAACAATAATATATCCATAAACTTAACAAATTCAACAGCACCTATACGTACAATTTTGATAAAAAAAATGCACATCTGCATATTTTTATTACATATTGAGAATAGTAGTACATGAAAGGCAGTAGAGCAGAAGAAAGATACTTACAAGAACTTCGATTTTTGGGACTCTGCAAGTATGTTGCTTGAGGCTTTGTACATGTCAGACACTGCAATAGTGAATTCGAAAAACAAGTATTTCCAAGATTTTCAAGACTAGCACCCTGTAAACCATGTATGCTAGCATTAGAATTAACTTTCAGATAACTTTAGTGTAAATTCAAGGCCCTACAATCAAGCAACTATTACTTAAAGTTTAATACTGTCTTCATAAACAATTTAGGCCCGTTTCAACCAAAAATACAGCAGAATCAAATCCCAAAAAGATGTTTTCAATAAGAACACAGTAATCAAAACAATATTTCAGCTTGCATAAGTAAAGAGATTCACGATTTAATTAAATTTGAGGTTCTTTGGGTATACATTAATTTCTCTATTTTTATCTTTAATCTCTCCTGTTTTTAATTAAGTTCCAGTGGTGTTTAATTAAGTTCCAGGGCTACTGTTACACTTCATTTTAATATTGATCTATTTTAGATCAACCGGCTAGCTAGCATATGCATTAAAGGTGAAGAAATGTGGACTATTATTAGTTAACTAGTATGCATTCTCTTTTGTTGTGTGATTTGTAGGGGTTTTATGATAATGAATCTGTTATGAGTTTTTTTTAATTTGATATTATATTTCATTTACAGTGTTTATTATTATTTTTAAGTTGTATCTTGGATCTTTATGTGTATATAAGAAATGAGTTTAATAAATTTTCTAACACTTTTTCATAACAAATTTGCTGAATTTTTCTTGGCATAGCTTGTCTAAATTTTGTTCTGATATGAATCAAAACTAAGTAAAAAAAAAAAAAAAAATTGCATGATCACATGTTTGAATGCAACAAAGAATACCTAGACTATTTGACATCTATAATACTATAATATTAAAAGAAAAAAATTGTTCAACTAATATTCTTTGCCAATGCAAACATGGTCCAAGTCCTAAGAGTGATAGAATTATCTCAAGTTATATATCCATCACAGCCCTGAGTTTTCGTTTTGCCAAGTTTATGACACATAAAAGATGATGTGTGGTAGGATCACAATAATTTGGACACAGCTTCATTATGTGTAAGCTATCAATGATTTGGCAGTGCATAGAGCTAATCAGCCTCATATTAATCAAACTTTAAATTTATTAGCAATAATAGAAGCACTGCACAATTCTGAACAAACATACAACAAATAAAAATATAGGAATATCAGAAAATGGATTGGGTACAAAACAGTAAACAAAATTAAGGATTAGCATCTGGATAGTAGTGCAGAATTCTAAACATAAACCAGTGCATAGGCAGAATATGATCGGATGAAAAGCGCTAATAAAAGATGCAACTTTAGAATTTTATAGTAACAATAATTGCCAAACACGTTTGTTTTGCAATTAGAAATTAAAACATGAGGCATTTGGAGGGAAAACCATAATCAACCAAAAACCACTAGAAATTCTCACATATTTCCAACTAGTGGTGAAAAGTAAAAAACCATTCAACTAAATGACTGCTTTTCACTTTTTGTCAATTCAAAACATAAAAAGAATAAAAAGGCAAAATGATGACTAGTATCAACTCAGCAGTTTTAACACATAAATTAATCATGAAAAATTGACTTATCCCTTAAAAATTCTCAATCTCAAAGTAAAAAACAAAACTAGAATTAGAAGAAAAGTTGAGCTCAAATTGTCCTCCTCTGCCATGTACATTACATATACAATATATTATATGAGCTAGTGTAAGGTTATACATATCATGAATACTGTTAGATTAATAAGCACAGATAGATAGTACCAAATACAAGAACCATAGACTAAGCAAAAGGAATCTTAAGTCTTGTCCTTAATTAAACAAAAAAGACAGAAAAGTTAACTTTTCTGAAGATTACATAAACTTTCAACAGGTAAATGATAACCTAAAATTCAAAATCTTAATTAAAAATTGAAATGGCCCTTCGTTGACAAAAATAAACACCATATGTTTTGTTTGCTAGCTTCAAACTGATCTAACCTATTACAGTTAAAACAAAATTTAAAAAATTCAGTACCTTAATTAAAAAATATATTTAAAACACATCTTAAATGTCAAGACATAAAATTAAACAAACAAAAATAGAAAAAGAAATCAATAAATATGCAGTATATAGCATAGACAAAACAACAATTTTAGCAGAAGGAAAATCCAATCTTTATTAAGCTAACAACTCTCCATTTTACGAAACGAAGACAGAGCTGAGTTTAGGATCCACCCATTATGCCAAAGCTCTGACCGATCCGCTTTCTTCACTTGATTCGGGTTTTGTGTGATCCGAATTTCTGCATAGGCTTGGCAGTAAATTGTTCAAACAACAACGTAAATTGAAAGACTAAGAGCTTCGTGTATGTAATAGTATATGTAAATTTTTTATAAATTCAACAATCAATGCATAAAACCACTATTGATAAAAGATAACAGGTAATAGACTATAGAAAAACATAAGCTTGGAGAAAAAAATAAAAAATGGAGAAAATTATTAGATACCTTGATGGCGATCCTTGAGAACTGGTTGAATTTTGTTTGCTTGGCTGGTGCTTTCTATGCAGCAATGGCAGTGACGTATGGTTTCAAAACGAAGAGACAATTGTTTACTTGGGAAAATTTAAAACGAAGTGAAACTAAAGAGGTTGATGGCTTAAAAGAAAGGAGTCAACTGATAGCTGAACAAGAAGAATAAATCAAATATGACAGCAATGGTAAAGTATGAGCGGCAGAAGAACGACAAGAATATAGAGGGTTTGTGAACAACATGAAGAAGCAAGAGAAGTAGCGTTTAGGGATTTCGATTTCTAAGTGTGTGAATGTTTGATACGTGAGGGAAAAAAAAAGTTAAAAGCCGGATGACCATGACGTGTGCGGTGTGATAAACCAAATCCTCATTGAATTTGATTTTATCATTAGAAGGGCCTCCTGCATGGTTCTCAGTGCCCCCAATATAAAAAGTTATTAGTATTAGTTGAATCTCCGATTCTTAATAAATTAACTCGAAATAATATCAACGGCTTCCCTAATTTAACAGTACCTAAAACTAGCATCTTCCCCCTTTTTTTTTTTTAAAGTATTAAAACATGTCTTTTATTTTTTAAATAAAGTAATACATCAAATTTGGGTTAAACACAATCAAAGTTATTTTTCTATCACAGTTTTTTGATACATTAAATTTCTATCACGATTCTGTCATATGTTCAAACCATCATAAATTCATGATAAAAAATAATTATAACACAAAACCATCATTAATTTATGATATACTGAAAATTCTAGGGCGAGACCATCGTAATTTTATGATATAAGCAATTTTGCCTATAATTTGTCACAAACTACAGTCATATGCCTGTTTTCTTGTAGTGTCTATTACTTCATTTGAATGTTCCTATTTAAATTTATGGATTCTCTTTATATTCTCATGAATTAATTTATTTTGATAGGACTATGATGTAGCCTACCTATGAAGATTTAATTTCAAAAATCCATATTATTTTTAGTTTATCATTTCATGATTGAGTGTTTATTATTATACTTAATGTTTTTAAATATACCAATATTTAAATGATTTAAGGATACATAATTAGACTGAGAGAAGATTTATATGTTTTTGCTATGTGTATTAGATGCCATGAATTACATGAGAGACATGTATGTACTGACCTGATTTGTGTAGTTAATTTAAGAATACCATAAAACCTAATGAGTTTTCATATATTGCAATGCACGTAGAGATATAGTATATTAGTATATGATAATATATTTGATATTGCTCGAGAAAAATGTATCAAAGGAATTAGGGTTATTCAACTATCAACATGGATAATAATCTTTAATACCACAGATGGAGAATTAAATTGGATTAGTTATAGTGAAATCGGATGTCCTAATATCTTAATCTCTAAGTAATTTTGTTATTGCTTCCATTTTTATTTTATTTTTAGTTGCTTGATTTTATTTTAATTTTTAATTTAAAGTTTCTTATTCGATTGTTCAAATAAATTAAGGTTAGAATAATTTCAGTAACTAATAGGACATACAATCTATGTGGGATGATACTCTACTCTATATTATATTACTTGTATCGACTAGTGCACTTGCTAATTTATGTAATAGTTACAACGTGATAGCATGAGAGCTTAGGAATTTAATAAGTCTAAGAAGCATGTGCAGATAGGAGGGCATGATAGCATAAGAACTATAGGGGAAAAGTTTAATTAGATGCACCCATATGCTAAATTCAACTGCTAAGGTTCGGTAGTTGAAAGCATTATCTAAGCCAATCTAGAAGCTCTCGAAGCCCAATGCAAATTTAAGATGGAGATAAACATTAGAGATAAACTTTAATATCAGATAAAGATCAATTTGAGAAGGAGATAACTCTTGACATCAGATAAAACTCTAATTAAGTGATAAAAATGATCGGAACGATAATTTATCGAGGATTTAGGATATCTAAATTTTAAATAAAGAACACTTGATGGATAGAAGGATATAAGTAAATAACTTAAAAAAAATTCCATTATAATCCTCATTCAATAGTGATTTTTTTTTTTTAACCTTTGGATGTAAGTTAAGTGCTGAACCACGTGAATTTCTTGTGTCTCGTTTTGGATATCATCCTATTTATTTAGTTATCTAGTTGACTAGAAATTAAAGGAAACAATTTATATACTAGTGGAGTCCTTTTTACTTTATAAAAAATTACTTTTGTTGTGATACATGGGCAGGTTCTCTCCATTATCATGTTTGGTTAGTAAAGTTAGTCAATTATAGTTTGCAAGGTTGATTGTACATGTGATTTTAAAATATTAGAATAACGTTAAGCTAATTAGATGAGCGGCAAGAAAAATGTATGATTGGGCAGAGCATCACTAGAAAGCTTTTCAAATAAGACTTTATTACTCATTTAAAGAGCCACATTAGTAAGAAGACTCTTCAAATAAGATTGTCTTTCTGTTTCTATAATATTTAAGAGTGAAAAATACTATCTCATTTGAAGAATCTTATTTGGAGATTTTTTAGGCCTTTAATTTATTAGCCTCCGCCTTCATTATTTTTTTAGCTGCTAATATCTCTTTATTGACTAGCTATTGCCGACACTACCCGTCATTATTAGCTATATCTAAATAGCTGGCAACTCCCTTGCCAACCATTGCTGCCCTAAAACATAAATCTAACTTTATGGTTTGCTCATCAAAATCTATCATCACTATCCAACCTTAGTCATATGCAGCTTCTTTTGGTTATCGCTTTTGGCCTTGCAACATCGCTAACCAATGCTTGCTTTATTTCTCAACCATCAACTAGCCCTTTAACTATGATGGCCTTCAATTATCTAAATCCGACCCTTGACCAAAATCCTAGCTTGCTTTCTTTTAGTCAAACACAAACCCTTACAACTGTCACTCATTTCTTTGGCCACTCACACCTTCATTAATGATGGTGGCTTCCCTCCTTTGTTGTCTCTATAGCCTCCACAAGGCTACAAACATCCAAATCCCACTTGGTAGCCACAATTACAAACTTGTCTTTTATTTACACTATCATGCAAGACCCTAATACACCTAAATTTACTTATATATGTGGCAACATCTATGGTGCTGACAACTAAATAGCCCATAAACATTCCTATATCCTCAATGCCAAACCTATAATCCTATTACCTATTCTTAGCCTTCTTACACATCTACAGTTAACCTGGTAGCTGTCCTTAACTCTATTATCCATCATAGGCTTGTAAATCTTTTGTTGATATTATTGCAAGTTCCTCCACATCTTCTATTCCTATTAAGCTTATTACTTTACATAGAGGTGAATTCAACTACTGAAATCCTATTCATGGCTGAACCTTTCAAGCTGTCTTTAATAGGTAAGTTTTCCTTTGGTCGATCCCCAATAAATGTTATAAGGAAATTTACTATGTCTTTTAACTTAAAAGGGCCTAATTAGGTTTCTTTGCTAAATAATAAACATGTCTTGATTAAGTTATAGTTAGAGAAAGATTACTTTTGAATTTGGGTTAGTTAGTCTTGGTATGTCAGTGGTAGAGTTATGAGGATTATTAAATGGTCTACTAACTTTTGCTGCTTTAACGAGTCACAATGGTTCTTGTTTGAATTTCTTTGCCTTATTTACATGTTCAATTTATTTATTATAAAAAAGCATCACAATTGATTATTTTCGTTATTGGTAAGTATATTCATATTGATCATGCTACAACCCCTCTGTTACTAAATTCTTGGTGGAGTATAATGTGTCGGAGCTTTTATTGCTGCTTATATAAACTGGTGAGGGTGATTTTGGATTTTGGCAAGATATTATTTCTAATGTCCTATTTATTATGATTCTTATAAGCATTTGGCCACTTCAACTTATATATGTTATGAAGCTCATTTTAGGCTTCACGAGGTCCCAAAAGTCTTTTAATTAAAGGCATGATACAACTATTTAGGATAGGTGCAAAAAGCCAATGTTATATATAGATGTGTAGCCTCAAACGGCTGTACACCTTAGTATGTAGTCATTATAAATAATTAGCCCAATGGGCTTATTTTTATTCTTTTTATGATTTGGATAATACTACCTAGGTTCTTGTGGATTAAGGTTAGAGTTCTGGTCCAACATTGCAGCCTAATTCTATTATTGTTGATAATTGGCTATTGAGTCTTGTTGTACCTCCTATTTCAACGTTGGATGTTAGGGTACAAGATTCAGAAGTCTAAGCTGAGTTTGATTCGTTTGTTGATCCAAGGAATCATGATAATTTTCCTATGTGAAGTTCAGGTGATCAAACTAGTGATGCTGATAATATGATTTTAGATGATCTAGTCTTTTGAGAGTTTTAACGGGCTCTACTTTCTTCAGATCTATGGTGGAAGATATTTGGCATTGGTTATAGGTTTCAAATTGCACTCTACTGATGTCCCTATCCAATCAGATAAGGATTTTAATTATGATGGGACAACCACAAGAAGGACAACCTCCTCCTACAATCAAATAAGACTTTTTTGTCCCACAATGAATTTAAAGATTCTCCTTCCGACATCAGTTTAGCCAGCCCACATCCTTATAGCTCTAAGAAATGTTTAGTTTTAGTCACTGGTTGCAAGTATCACAATATATGATCCCTATATTAACTTTTTCTTGCTTTCATAGTGGTTCTTTTGATAGGTTTTTTACTCGTCTTATATATATATATATATATATATATATATATATATATATATAGTTTTTTCTTGTTAATTTGCTCATAGTCTTTGTCTTTGAAATTTTGGTTCTTGATCCCTTTCAAATTATTTTTTAATTATTTTTATTAATATACAAGTAAAGGTCCCACCTAACCTCACCTTTTGGTGGTCTATAATAATAAAAACATATTATATTTTTTTATCATCATTGAAGAGAAAGAAATCATATAATTGCTATTATTTTGTTGGAGGAAAAATTTTAATTAAAATAGTATAAATTTATTTTTATTTACAGAATCTTTTGAGAGAAATTTTTTTTCACTCTTTCATTTGCTACAAAGGTAAGCAGATAAACATTTGAAGAATAAAATTAAAAGCAACATTTATAGCAAAGTGGTTTAGATGTGAAGCATAAAAGAAGAGCTAATAGGCTATGTTAATAAGTAAAATAAGTTAGCAAAAGAAAAGTCACGTGCATTTGTAAACTTTGTAATTTTCACATGTGACTTAAATGATGGTAACATTTGATTGGGTTATTGATGTTTTTACTTATTAGAAATGGGAAGGTAACGGAAGAATATAAATGGTGTCATTGTCACTTGCTTATTTTGTACTTAGAAATGGGAATGGAATCGATAGGACCCACCAAATTAAAAATGAGGAATACAAATCTATGTTCGGGAGAGGTCAAATTGCTTCACATTCAAAGAACTACCCTTTTGCCCTCCCCTAATTCCTAAAATGCAAATTTTATACCTATTACAAAATTTTAAAAATAGTAATAATAATTATTATGATAACATTTGTAAGGATTACAATATTGAGTAATGATAGAGCTGTATATTCTTGTGCAAATTAATGCGGCATAATTCAATTGTTTAGATGCAATAACAATTGTAAGGATTAAAGTATTGAGTAATGATCAAGGTACAAACTCTTGTACAAATTAATGCGGCATAATTCAATTGTTTAAATGAAATATCTCCTGGCCCACATGATTTAGTTGTATTATTTTGTATTTTCATCAAACTAATGAATTTATGACACATTAGTTGAAAATATATTTGTAAAATAGTTTGTAATTCTATAATCACTCTAGTTTTACTCAACATACTCTTGTTCAAACATTCTACCCGTTTTGCTTTAGTTTAATTAGTGTTTTTTAAATACTTTCTTCTTTATGTGTATATATATAATTATTCTTAAGTGCAGCTACCCAGCCGTACAATTTAATAAAATTATTTTTTAGTGTACTAAAAAATTATAGGGTTTAATAGTATGTCCACACAGACTCTATTATGTTACACAGTTTAACAACACATCTGCAAAAAAAAAAAGAAAAAAAGAAAAAAAAGAGGGTTCCCACACTAGCAAAAGACTATTTATCTTTTAAAATCCCTCTTTTAACCACAATATATCAACCTTTTAATATTCTACTTATTTTTTATTTTATAATTGAGGTTTTCAAAAGGAAAAAGGGACATTTCAAGATATTCAATTCACAAGATGTAATTCAAAATTTACTTTAATTTGAATTAAAAGAAAAATGAGTATATAATGGATTACAACCTCTCTCTTTCACGTTGATCTCCTTATTTAATTTGAATTCATGAATTTAAAATTTACTTGTTTGCTATTAATTAACTAATTATTTATCCACAAAACTAATTGAAAGATAGAGATTAACATATTTAAATTTAATAGTTTAAAACTACCTCATTATCAATGCTATAAAAAATTCCTCTTTTTAAACTTTTGTTAGTGAAAGTTTTGATTTCGTAGACTTGAAGCCTGGGCTAGGGGCGGCCCAATGAATCTCAGCCAGATGAGCTCATACTTTTTTGTTGGTTCTAGTACTTTTTCCATATTGTGATGCCGTAATGCTCTTATTGAATGATTCTCTTCTCTTAAGAATAATTAATGGCTTTCAGAACCTTGAAGTCATGAATAAAGCTTTGTTGATGCAGGAATTTGTCGGCAACATGCCCCAAACATCGGATATTTATTTGAACCACCCTCAAACTTTAAAATTTTTCAAATATACTTTTTTCCATGTGCAATTACCAAATTACCCTAATTCAAAACCTAAATCTTCAAATCATTCACGATTTGGTTCGAGTACACAACGCCCCATTAAGCATTCATGATTAGCATGCACAACATCTAATTTCCCTTTATTCTAACCTCTCTGAAGATTGAATCTGGTCACTCTAGTGGGCTTCTAGATGAGGCCAGCACGATGCACGCTTTTGCTGGTTTTACTCCACGCTTTGGTTGCAGAGTCTTCGTTAGTTTCATTCCGTTGCTGGTTCTTTGATTGGGTATGATACCAATGGTTTTTTTGTTAATCATTTGGGACCTCAGGTTAGTTGTTTCACTTTTGCATTTGTTTAGATATTAAAAAACCTATGTTAATTTGCAATGTGATGAAGAAAGGAAAATGTAACAGCTTGTATTCTTCAATTTTTTTAATCACAAGGAGCATTGGGTGTCTTGTCAATCTTGCCTGTTTTATTGATAGTATTAGGTTTCATGATTTACGAAACAAGATATGCTAATATTCGTTTTGGAAGAAGAATGTTAGAATTTTCCATTTTCCATTCGCCGTTACTTTCCTTTTTGCGATTTCTATTTCAAGCGATCTTAAACAGAGCTCTGGATTTGCATGCCATAACATACGTATACATGACTGATTGAATGAACCAATGAAGCCGCTACCAACTTTCTCTCTTTTTCATGACCATAAATTCACAAAAATCAAATCATAAATTTTTTCAGAAAAATTATCATTTATTCTGATAATTTTTTTTAATGCAACTTAATAGCTATTAATCTCTGTGCTACAATGACTGAAATAAAAGGATTATCAGAGGTAAAAGTTGAAAATATCTGTGAAGCTAATGAAAAAATAATGATTTATACTTAGATCTCTCACTTATTTCATTTTAATTATGGTATATCTTTGAAGAATTGTCATTTTTTGTTTTCCTTTTATTTTAAAGAATTTTGGAGATAATACGGAAAGTGATGCTTTAGTTTGAGTAAACTTCAATTTCGCTATACTTTTAATCGAAGCTGTTAATTGCATCTTATCTTTGTCTCTCTTATAAATTATATATACTATGCTATGTTATGTTTAACTAAAATTTTGGTTGAGTAATATACAGATGAGCCTAATTTTTTTTTTTTGGCTTATAAAGAAAAGTTGTGATTAAACTTCAACATATATGAGATATCTAATTCAGAACCTAACTAATGTTTAATGCACTGCATGTTTCAGATAACAACGCTAGAATCTATTGTAACGGGGTTGCAAGAAACCTTGCTAAAGTATATTGGTCTTCTGTATTTTGCTAGTGGTGTAACAGGTATTTAATGGCATTAAACTTTTGTGAAATTTCATTTTTTTTCATCTTTTTTAAATTTCTTTCTTTTCATCAAATAATATAGTTTCTTATATGTTATGATTTTGATGCAAAACTCAATTATTGTTGAAACTATTATTCTTTAAACTGACCAAATCAGTGATGGATCACGGATATATATATTAGTTATAAAATATTAGGAGATTATTGGATTTTACAAAAAGATTTTTGATGTTAATATATATAGTGAGAATAACAACATGTTAAAAGATTTTTAAATACAATTGTTTGGTTCTTTTCTATGAGGAAGTTAGGCTTGTTTTTGGATCTACATTTGAAGTCCATTAGTTAAATTTTTCCTTATAAGTGAATGGACATGATAACGCCTTTTCTTATGAGCTGAAATCTTGAAGGGATTGGATTATTGAAACTATTTATTTTGCTTGTGCTTTTATTTATTTTACATGTTTGATGGCACTTTTTAAAGTTTATTTCATATAATATATATTTTACTTAACTGCAGTCGTGTAATGAATACTTAACTGCAGTTGAGATATTTTCATATATTACTCAACTACAGTCGTGTAATGATAACTTTACTCGACTACAGTTGTGTAAGGGATAGTATGATATGTAACTTTTCTAATTAGTTTAGAATATATTATTATGGAACTTTTTAGATGTATTTGTATTGTGATTCAATTTTTTTTGCGTTTTATGCAGATGGAACCGAAATTCAAGGAATCTGATTATTTCAAAGCAAATATTTCTAACCGATCGTCACTAGATGCAATTGAGGACATCGACAGAAAAATCTCTGATAAAAAAAAAATATATATATTTTTAGGCGTTCTTGTTTTGGTCTTTTTTTGGATATGCAAGAGTTGAAGTTTTCCACCCAGTTACTCCACAGCATTTTATTAAGGAAAATCAAATTAGACGAGAGGGCAATGTGGTTTAGGATTGGGCAGAAAAATATTCCTTTCTCAATTGAGGAGTTCGCCTTGGTAACAGGATTTAGTTTGAATCCATCGTACACGCCCAATATTGAAGATATTAACTATGGTGAGAGAATAGTTGATAAGTTCTTAGATGAAAATTGTGCAATCACAATAAACGAACTGCATGAAAAATTCATGAATGCTGATCCGGATGATGATATGAATATGGTCAAGCTCGCCATGTTATACTTTGTAGAGTCGGTATTACTTGGAAAGGAGAACATAAACTATATAAATGAAACTCATGTACTCTTTGTGGACAATTTTAACGAGTTTAATGAATATTCATGGGGACGCTATTCTTTCAAGATGACCATTGAGAGTCTGAGCAAAAGCTGTTGCAGATCGTGTGGCTAAACACAAGAAGCAGCCCAACACAAATTGGATATATAAAGGAGCAACCTAGTATCCATGGGTTCCCTTATGGTTTTCTAGTAATAAAACTAAACTATTTAGTATACGAATTATCTATTTTAGTTACTTAATATAATTTATCATCTTTTCGTTTATATAATTTATAATTTATGTCATTGATTACACAGGTTTGGGCATACGAACTGTTTCCATCATTGGTGAGAAATGTGCGAGGGATAATGGATATCATATTGACTTGATTGATGGCAAATTGAACAAGCTTATTCAACTACTTGAGGAACCTTCAGCTACAGATACTCAAGCATTTGATTCTAAGGTTTGAGATAAAAAACTATCAGTATTTGGTTATTATAATATTTTTTAATTTCTTAATTTCTAAAACAATTTGGTTGTTGTTTCTGTAGCCCATAAATGATCCTGTCGATGTCACATTTGTCTTACCTGAGTAACAAATATTAGACACACTCATTAATCTTTATAGTATAGAAGAGGATACTCTCCCACTAAAAATACCGAATAATAGTCATGCTACAGAAATGGATCATATTGTCATCTTAACACAAGGAAAAATTGTAGATTAGTGTATAATTTAAGGAAGAGAAAAGACAGTAAAAATTCGACATACTTACGGACACCGTACACCAATCCCTTAAAGAAGCAGTGAGAGACAACGAATGTTGAAGTGCATCTTCAAGAGATAGTGGAGTTTTAAGTGTGTCCCTTTATACCTCAAGAGGATTTATTAGAGCTTAAACGATGGATGGATATCAGTAATGATAAAAAAATTCTTAATCTATCTAATATTATGATATTAACTTTTTATTTATTTTAATTAAATATAGTATATGCTTACTTAAGATTTCTTGTCATTTTATCATCTATTTATGCAGAGAATTTATCAATTTGACTCTTATGGAGGTTAATAGAGAATTTTTCCGAGCATTATATACACCGGACATGCAGTTATTTAATTTGGTAAGTTTTTTTTAGTACAACATTTTTTTGAAGATTATTTGATAAATGTTTGTTATTTTCTTAGTTGGTTTCATATTTCATATTCAGCATTTCAACATTGCATGCAATACCTAAGGAAAGATATGTCAAAGGCTCCAAATAGACAATTATGTGCCATTATGGATAATAATTTTCAGGTATGATTATTTTTCATTATATAACCCTTAACCTCTTAAAATAATAGGAGATAATACATGCTAGTTAATACATTCTCATTAAATTTTTGAGTATAATCTGAAGAAGGGACATAAGGTGTACATACAAGACCTAGATAGTGTGTGAGAAAAGGATAGTTATTGCATTGATTATGCTAATGGAGAAAAATTAGATTGCGATATTCCTTGGAAAATTGTATTGACGGTGAGTTTCTCATTATATGCTTGTTTTTTTATTTTATTTTATTTTATGTAGCACTTTGTTGTTAAAAATTTTTCTCTAAGTTTCATAGGTATTCTTGCCGATATTCACAAAAGACTCTATTTTGGTCAAACATTTGCTTTCTATTATAAACATGATACCTTTGCTGTTTCAGAAGATATCATATCACAAAACACATTCAGATTATGCTGAAGTTATTAAAGAATCCTTGGCCCATCGTAAGAGTACGAAACATCTCGCAACAAAAATCAAGGTATGGAACTAAGGAGATTATATATATATATTTTTTAAAATAAGATTGATGATTTTAATATTGATAGATGTTAATTTTATTAGTGGTGACTGTGGAGCATTTTTTTTACGGTACTTGGAGTCCTAGCCCATGACCTTGACGTCAACACATATTGCCAACAGGAGATGTTACACAATTTCGTAAAGCGCTAGCTGTCAAATTATTTAGATATATATCGTGAAAAATAATTACTAGAGTATAACCTTAAGAACTTCTCATTCTTGTGATTTTGCCATTTTTTTGGAGTAGTTATCTTGAGATGTAATTGTTACAATTAGCTAAGTGTATTAATGAAAGAGGACAATATAGTTTTGTACAATGTATGTCATATAATAGGATGATCATCTATATATATGGAATGATCAGTACAAATACATGACCACGGTCTGGTATTTTCATAAATACACAACTATAGTCATATATCTTCATAGATCACTACATTCAGATATTTGCATTAATACATGACTATAGTCGGCATTTATGAAAATTCACTATTATAGTCGGGTATCTATAAAAATACACGATTAAAGTCGATAATCTTTAAAAAAGACACATACTTTCATGAATTATTACCAATCACAGGAACATTACTTATACATCTTTTAATAAATTTATGTAGTAAATTAAAATTGTATACACACGATACACAGTCGTGTAACTTCGTAAATACACGATTGTAGTCATGTATATCGACATAGAATTAAAACAACATAAAAAGCTCATCAATGTAGTTGTAATATATCATACTTCTTTCTCACAAGCAACAAAAACTGATTTAAATAAAACAACATAGATCCAATATATATTTGAATCATAAATAAGTTTGAAGAAAATATATATTACTATACATTCATCATAATTATTAAGATGACTTAACGGTAACACTCGGCTCATGTATTATGAACTTTTGGTCGCCTTCCTTTGAAAGTAATATAAGCCACACAAACATACTTATCCACCTGTAAAATAAGAAAATATAAATTTATCAACTAACTTATACACTAGTATAGATGCTAAAAAATTAAGACAATTTAAATGATAGGTGTATAATATTGAGTAGAGTAAATGTATGTGCTTCTATTTCATTTAGTCTAACTATAGGTTCATTGTCAGATAATGGAATTGATGCAATGCAAGCTAATTGATTATGTCCGCGAGCACCACACCTACTACACTTACGATGTAACTTCTGTTCGCCTTGTGATGGTATCATAATCTCTTATGGCTGACCTTTTTTTTCACTTTTCTATAAAGGGCAAAACCTCATTACAATTCATTTCCTTTGAAACCTCTCATTCTTTTTGTGCACCAACAGGATATATTACTTCTGCATATGCTAAAACCCATACTTCACTTGAATAATAATGACAACATATATCATATATAGATAATGTTTGTTGATACCTACAAACAACTAATGCATGTTTACAAGGTAGCTGATCAAGTTGAAATTCCCGACAATTGCATGTCTTCTCAAGAATGTTAACATGACCATCAAGGTCATCATCTTTAACAATGAACTCATGCATATTTAGCACCATTACTTTAAATGGACGAGAATTATTTGATTTTTGAAAAACTGTTTTTCAGCCATTTTATTAGTCGAGTGTGACAATTAATTGCCTCCTCTCGCCTATCACAAAACCACACTCGAAGCTTATCAATGATTGAATCTAATAACTTATGAATGAGCAATTGTCAATGATTTTTAAGGAAAAAATTCATAGATTCTGCTATGTTGGTTGCCATAATACTATAACGCATTCCGTTGAAATAAGAACGAGCCCACTTGTCATAGCCTACATCACAAAGATATTTGACAACTCTTTCATCTACCTTTTGTATCTTATTCATAAAGTAATTAAAATGTTGAGGTCGATAAGCCTTTGCAGCTAGTTCAACAATTGCAACAACCTCAATTTCCTTAAACTTAGCCTGTAAGTTTTGCTTTAAGAGGTGTGTACAAATACCATATGCAGCATCTGGGAATGCAATGTTAACATTTTTCTTTATACTTAGGTACCAGTTAGAAATAAAAACCAAATTAGGAACTTCACTTATTGCTTTCTTAAACTTCATTAAAAACCACCTCCATGAGGCATCGATCTAACTGTCACCGATACTAAATGCAACTAGATAAAGTTGATTGTTACCATCAAGTGCTGTCGCAATGAATAAAGTTACTTTAAATTTTCCCTTCAAGAATGTGCCATCAATTTCAATGACTGGCTTTATTAATGAAATAAATCCATGTATACAGCTCCCAATTGCCATAAAGAAATATTTAAAGTTATTTGCATTGTCAACTTCAAGAAATATACAGGTACCTTAATTTTTCCTCTCCAACATTACCATGCATGAAAGGAGTAACTTGAATGAATCCTTAAGTGTGCCTCTAACTTTCTCCATTGCATATTCTTTTGCTTTCCATGCTTTATGATAACTTATTTCATACCCAAACTATTTATGGAAATCTTCTCTAATATCACCAGACTTGTATGAGGATGAAGCACCATCATACTTGTGAAAAATCTTTTGTCCGATAAGCTTGAATGAAGCATGATGATGATCTCTTTTATGAATATCAAGTGCGCAAGTATGGATGCTATAGTACCTTTTGATTTCAAACATATTCGAACTTCCAAGCTTGGTAGCCCGAAGTCGCCACTTACAATTATCATCTATACATGTAACAGTAAGCATGTTCTTCCCTGACTTGAAGGTTTTTAATTCAAAATTTTTCCTTAAAGCTTCCATAGAAAGTACTTCTTGTAACTCCTTTTTCGAACTAAACAATTTTTTCCCTATTAACCTATCATTATCACTAACAACTTCTATGGATGGCGAGTTATTACTATTCGAATACGATTTGTCCTTGTCCAATGAATTACTGCATAAAAATAAATTGACTCTACGCATATACTTAACATTAGTGGGCAGAAAACTCATGTTACAAGGCTGTGGGTTTCTTATTGTGGATTACTAATTGCTGTCCCATTAAAATCATCCTGGGTACCAACATTCACATATTCCAAATTTGGCCCCATTATATCATTCGGTTGTGTTTCAGGAACAAATTTGGATATTGGTTGATCTTCAGTAATAATATTACTTAGGCTTAAACCTTCTCCTCCAACACATGACTCGATAGGTTCTTGTAGATAGTCATATTGCCCGAAGGTAGGGTCAGTATCAGCAATAGGAGTAGCCAATCTATGTTTTCGCTTGTATATAATACAAAGAGGAATTTTTAACTCAGTTCTATAATCGTTTCCTCCAGAAAATAATCTACATCATCATTAGTCATAATTGGAACATGTGGCATTGGATCTAATGTTTTAAGCTTGAACTTTATTTTAATGTCAAATTCAGAAATATCAATGGAGATAAACCGAGATACTATTTCTATTAATTGTGAGTATGTTGTAGAATAGGACACTATAATTCCTCTTGCTTCTGTACCATTAAATCTATAATGACTGTTTTGCTCAATCCATTCACTACCAAATATGATAGGCACACGTACACGATTATTTTCCTATAATAACACAACACATAATTTTACAATAAATAAAAAAAATAAAATTAACAAGACATATAAAAGCATTGAAACCCTACTCATTTACATGGCAAGAGTCATGTAACTTACTAAAATACACAATTATATCCAATAAATAATTAAGGGACATATTTAGTGAAAAAATATATTTTTTTGCACTAATACAAATTTAGGCTAGACTCTTATAATAACTGTAACATTTTTTACACTTGCAAGATAACAATTATATAAAATTCATAAATACACGACTGTAGTCATATAATTTCATAAATACACGACTGTAATCGTGTAAGTTCATATATACACGACATCAATAGTGTAACTTACTGAAATACACGACTGTAGTTGTGTAAATTCAAAAATACACGACTGCAATCTTGTACAACGGATGCAGAACAAAAAAATTTTAGCACAAGAACAAGATTTCAATCAATGTAGTTAGAAAATCCATCATATAACAGTCATATGATGCAAATGTAATGAAAATGTAAGTTGTTTAGCTATTTAGCACAATTGTTTTTTTTTATCACAACCCAATTAAAATCCTAAAAATATTGTAATTGTAATTGAAATGCATAAATAACATAAAATAAATATAAAATTTAAAATACCTTATTCATTGGATGAATAATACATTTGGTTGCTAACCAAATCTCACTATATTGGCTCTTATGACTCCATTTTGAGAGTGTATGTGTGAAGAGTGAAATGTCGAGTGCTGGAAAAAAAGTTTGATCGTGTAGTTTTATGTTTTCTTCTAAGGATAATTTAAACAATACACACACTAAAATGACATATCTATATAATTTTGAACTACGTGGTATATGCACATAAATATCATACTTTTGGGGTATATTTAATTAAAATCCCCTTGTTGATGAAACTGGGATGGGGCCTTGTGTCGTCTCCAACTAAGCTCCGGTCTCAGGTTCTACTCACCAAGTACGACTTAGATCATACTAATCTTCCCCTGCTTTACCAACAAGGTATGATTCTTACTTATGGAAATTTATCCGGAAAGTGTGGAATGATGCCAGGCTGGGGATTCGTTGGAATATTGGTGCTGGAAAGAAGGTCCGATTTTGGTGGGATTGTTGGGTTATAAAATCTCAGCCTCTGTTTCACAGTGCTGCTGCTTCAGTTCCGGATGATATTATTAATAATACTGTTTATGATTTTGTGGATGGTAATCGGAATTGGAATTGGTTTATTTTCAGTCACTTGCTCCCTAATCACATTCTCCTTAGAACGGCATCTATCCATCCGCCAAGGGTAGTGAGAGGAGAGGATCAAGTCTACTGGGGGCTCTCTAATAAGGGTACCTTTACGGTGAAATCGGCGTACCATGCTATTTTTTATCATAAGAATGAGGGTGATGATCCGATATAAAACCTTGCATGGAAGTGGAAGGGTCCCCAAAGTATTTGCATCTTCTTATGGCTGGGTTTGCATGGTAGACTAAAAACAAGGGCTGAACCATTACGGCGCTATTTCCAGGTTGATAGCTTTTGTGAGCGTTGTGGCTGTGCCTCTTGAGGACATTATGCATGCGTTACGTGATTGCTTGGCCTCTCGCCGAATTTGGAATCGTTTAATCCCTGTCAGCAAGCACCACATATTTTACTTTCTTAATCTCAGGGATTGGATGGCCTTTAACTTGAAAAATAGTTCGTGTGATTTTCTTGGCTTTATCTAGAAGATTCTTTTTTGGGGTTACCATTTGGCGTATCTGGTTCTGGTGCAGCCAGTTTATATTGAACCATGGTTCTTTGGATAGTGGGAGTATTCTCAAGGACATCAAGACTAAAGCAGAGGAAATTTAACGTGTTGTGAGCATACCTTTGGCTTCAAACATCCATCGATGACTGCAATAGGAGATGGCTGTCTAGTTTTTGCGTAAACATGGGCTTGTTCTCGGTTACCATCGCGGAACTTTAGGGCCTCTATCATGGACTCGATGTACCTTGGCAAAGTGGCTGTCCGTGGTTGATTGTTGAGGTTGACAGTCTTTGTGTCACTAAGCTAATCTCTAATCCAACCTTGACGGCCAATGAATTCGCTCCCCTGTTTCATGCTATTCAGGACATCATCAAGAGGGAATGGCATGTCACTGTGCACCATCATCAAGAGGGAATAACATCCATTATTTCTCATGACTTTTATGGGGTTGCCTAGCCTCGTTTAGTTTTGTTATCATTATAAAAAAAATAATTAACGGCTTTCGATTTCCTCATTTCAAATTAGGGTTGGCACATACCACATAGTGCTCGTGTTAGCTTTAATTTTTCAAATAAGAAGTTTTATTAAAAATTATAAAATTACATTAATAGACAAATTTTTAAAGTTATGAAAATACTGAAATAAGATTATCAAATAAGTAAATAATATTTTAGATATTTTAATATTTAAAAAAACTTTCAACTTCTATTTTAGATATTTTAATATTATTTACTTATTTCAACTCCTATTCTAAAATGTCCAAAATTTGAGTTTTTACAAATAGAAACAATATAACTTACAAGTGCTACTAAAAAAACAACCAAACAACAATGGAAAGTAAGAAAAGAGCTTCCAAAATATATAAATTGATTAGTGTTAAAAATTATAAGTTTTCTAAGTAATATAAATGTTATTTTGTGCTTTTATTATAATTTATATTTATAATTGTATAATATATTATGAATTTCTAACTATATTTTTTAAATATTTGATTTTGTGTATTTTTGTGTGTTTATTAAGTAAAAATAATAATTTCAAGCAATTCAAGGCTCCTAACAAATTAATGAATGGATACCAGTGATCTGAAAATTTAAGCCATTATCGAAGAGAATCTAAATTTTATTATAAAGTTATAAGTTTTTACCATATTAAGTATAGTAATTGTAAAATTATAAGTTTCTACTATATTAGGTGAGATAGTTGTAATTGAATATACTTAAGTGGATTGAGTTAGGTTTATGTTTTGTTAATGGGAAAGACCATGATTTAATTGATTTTGTTTATGTGTATGATGTGGATTAATAATAAATTAGAATAAATAGAAAAGAGGGGGAACAAACCTCTCTATATCTTTTTCTTCACTTCTTTCTCCCCTATTTCTTATTCTCATCTCTCTTTGTTATTTTTTGTAAATTAATAAATAAATCTAGTTTTATTTTCAATTTTAATGAGCCCTTATAGCCCAGGCACAGTGATGCAATTATCAGGGGCACGCTCTACCAACTGAGCTAATAGCTCGTCGTGCTGGCCTCCCGCTGGGGGCCCACTATACCAAAAGCGAGAGAAACCCCATCCCTCTCTTTCCTTTTTACTGAATCCCAAACAATTCGATTAAGAGTCAGTACACAAAGATTTAAGGTCATTTCTTCAAATTGCTTTCCATTTCTAAGTTTGTAGCCTTCGTAATAACTTCATATATGTTACCTAGTAAATAAAAAGCCTGCTCAGTAAGACCATCTAATTCTTTGGACAGAATCAATTGGGCATTAGTTCTTTCTCTTGTTCTTGAATCGAGTGGAATGGAATAAGAAATCCATTTCTTTGCCTTTTTGCCAATAAATCTGAATTCGCGTGGAGAATTGCAGGATGGATGAGATTACCACTACTAAAAAAATGCCCTTTAGTGATACTAAAATAGTGTCACTAATTACTTTTAGTAACACTTATTAATAGTGTCAGTGATCTGGCAGTTAGAAAAATAGTGACACTTGAAAGTGGTGCCAGGGGTTACTTATTACTATAGTATTATAAATTTTATGACACTATAGTGATAGTAGTTACTAATAATTATTACGTGTCAAAAGTTTATATCACTATAATATTACTAATATTTTGACACTCTTGTAATAGTATTTACAAACAATTATTACATATCAATAGAATACAAATAGTAATACTTTAGTGTTAATAATTACTATTACTATAGTATCACTAGTTAGTAATATCACTAGAACAATCACCCTAACGGAACTAATACTTTATGATACATTTTTAGTATCAATGACTTTTATTAGTTTTCATTGTCATTTTAAGTTTTTTCAATCTAATGATATTATTAAAAAAAATATTAAAAGTAGGCTAAACTGCTAAAATGAACAATTACATATAAAATTCCTAAGAAATTTTAAATAAGTCTGAATCAAACATTAATACAAATATAATAGTAAAAAAATATGTCAAATATAATTTAAAATCAACATAATGACAGTTTGGAGAAATCAAAACAAATATTTCAAATATAATTTGAAATCAACATAATGACAATTTGTAGCAATCATTCAGTTATCCTGAGTACATCTACTCCTCGACCTTTGCCTTTCCCTTCACCTTCCCTACCTACAAGTGCATCATATAGATTCAATTAGCTAGCATGCTATACAAATCAATTCTCATATATTCACAAGAAAAAAAATATATTTATAATTTTACCTGTTTATTGTATGCTACAATTAACTTTACAACATACGTGGCCCACTTATCGCGAAGTTGCGAAATATCATCCATAGTGTATTCATCACAGCTTTGAACTTCAAAAATAAAGCAATGAAATGTATAAATATATTTTTAAATCTGTTCTACTTAACATAAAAAATCTAGCTAATGCAGATAAAGAGTATCATTATAGTAAACAATAATTACCAAAACTATCTTACAAGCTAATACTTTAAATTAACTATTTTACTTCAAATCAATATTAATTGTGCATTAAAAACATTGGGCTTCATACACCTTTCATTTATAATTCCAAGATTTGCGTTGTAACATACAAAGAACTTCCTCTGCTATCTTTAGGTACTATATATACAGATTGAAAATTTCAAGTATCAAGCATTTCGCATCAAACAATTCACCAATTAAACATCTTCATAAATCACATAATCTAAGTCAATTATTTTATCACAACTAGTGGCAATTGATCGATCAAAACTGTTCTAGAGCATAATTCATCCCACAATGCATTCTTCAACAAAATTCAAAAAAAGTTATAGAGGAACTTACATTGTTTTCAAGAATGTATAAATCTCGAACAATCTGTTGGATGTACTTCATCACAAAATAGCCACATTCAAAGGTTCCAGGTTGTTTTGGACACCAAAAAAAAAAATTAGTCTAAAAAAATCTGATAAAAGTAACAATGAATGTTATAACTTTGTTTCGCTAATACTTTAATAGAAACTCACTGCATAGCCTTCTTTTTGTTATTCTTCACTTGATGCATTGTTATCCCACTATAAGCAACAAATAATAGATGTGAACAAATGAATCCACAACCAAAATAATAATAATAATAATAATAATAATAATAATAATTAAACCAATTAAAAACATACTCATTCACCATCTGCCTCAGCTCATTATCAGGATTATCACCTAATGGATCAAGATAATATACTTTGTGCCTCACCATATCAATTGATACTAGCACCCAGTGGCCACTAAACAACCAATTGGAAAAAAAATGACAAATAGATTACAAGATAAATTTAAATCATTCATGGAAACAAAGAAAATGTATAAAAATACCCTGGATTATATGGGAAAACAATTATCTGGGCTATTTGTATCTTGTCCAAAAGGTCTGAAATATAGCGACACCTATTTGGGTAGCTTGCTTGACTTGGATGTAGCTTAGCTATACATCCAAATTGAATTGGATTGACATCACCACCATTATCCATCTCCTCATACAAGTGTCTATACAGAAAGAAACTTATATCATATATTTTATAAGAGATAAAATAACATATGTCTAAAATTAGAAAACATAATAAATGCATAAATTAAGTTTTTTTCTTACTTGATCCATATCTCAAGAACTGAATTTGAGAGCTCTGCAAACTCTATGATTTCATTGCAAATTTATTTGTCCAATTTACTCTCCCAGTGCACACCAAAAGTTTTGAGATCATGTGCAATCATAATCGACCGTGGCAGGGAGCTCTCAATCATCAAAGAAAAGATATCCATTTGTGCACTCTTGGTCTCCTTTCTTGCTTTGACAACTCCGCGAGTATTTTTTCTAAGAACAAGTTTCCTTGCTGTCACTGGTTTCACAACAACGGGTTCCTTTGGTGTTCCTTTCTCCTGATACAGATATACCACACCATCTACAAGAGACTTAAGACCATCAACTTTCTTGTTTAAAGGAGTCAATCTTGGAGATCTTCTTGGGGTGTGTTTTAAAGTGGCTTCACAATCTACTTGGGGTGGAATTTGGGCAGGAGCTGGCAGGGGCAGTGAGTTGATGTTTTTGGCAGATTTTGGAGTAGCTTTAGTCACTGATTTTGGAGTAGCTTTAGGATTATTGGTCACTGACTTGGGAGTAATTTTGGTGGGGGATTGACGATTTATCTCCATCTTAACACTGCAACCACCTTTGGAGTTAAGAAAGTTGGAACTGCCAACTTCAGTGTCGTTGCAGCCATTTATCCTTGCATTTATTTGATCTAACTGAGCTTGCATAAAGTGAAAACTCTCTTGATACATTCTCCGTTCTCGTGCCAACTCAATAGGATTCGGAATACTGAAATACATGGCTGGGGTGATAAATTGACCCAAGCCCTGCACTCGACTTCCATTAGGCTTCTTCTGAAGTGCTTAACCTAAGATATCATTTGGTCCCTGGGATTCGAATGTTCCTTGCTCAACTTGGCTTTTTAGCTCACTCTGAAAAATAAACACAAAAAGATTACACCATCTGTATTTCGTAAGATTATATTTTATAATTCTCAAAACTAGAAAGTTCTTGTGTACGTGTAAAAGACATAAGACTTGCACAGGTGGATTCTCTGTTGGTAATTTTTTTTTTAAGTCAGATTGCATGTGGACATGTTGACAAACAGAAAACAGGAAACAATAGTAGCATTGAGTTAATCAATATTCCAAAGTCAAGCCAATACCCAACGAAGATACTCAACATTCAGCCACATCCAGCACCAAACCTATGTAATTGTAGTCTCTTTCCAGCAGCACTAAAGCCAAGACATGAAAAGTCATCAATTCTATTACATCTCTTAGTTAATAGCACACAATGGATAAATATTTGCAAGATTAACGAACAGTCAGTTTAATTGACACTTGGACGAGTGTTTTAAGATCTTTAAATATAATTATTTTCCTAAAATGTCA